>JBBDGP010004039.1:0-97820 GCA_037952835.1 Lithobates septentrionalis
CTTTCCTCTCTTCTTCTTCTTCTTCTTCTTCTTCTTCTTCTTCTTCTTCTTCTTCTTCTTCTCCCTCCTCCTCTTTCCTCTCTTCTTCTTCTTCTTCTTCTTCTTCTTCTTCTTCTTCTTCTTCTCCCTCCTCCTCTTTCCTCTCTTCTTCTTCTCCTCTGATCTATATATTTGCATATAAAAATGTACTGCTTCTCATCAAAAAGTGTTTTCCAGTGCTATATATTTTATCCAATTTCTAAATTGCTGCATTTGTAAATTTCCAAACCCAATATAAAGGAATAGTAGTGGTAAAAAAAAGCACTTGTGGGTTTAACTAATCTATTTATTTTTTTTTTCCCTATAATTCCCCTTTTAACTGCTTCACACCCGCCGTATAGTAAAATGATGGATGGGTGGGAGAGGATTATGATGTGTGCCCGCAGTGATCTGTGGTGCATCGTGTCCCTAGCACACAGCGCATCACTGATCACAGTAAAGAGCCTATGACGTTGGCTCTTTACCATGTGATCAGCTGTGTCAAATCGCAGATGAGCCCTGTGTAAACAGGAAATTCTGGTTATCGGCATGATAACTCCTCTCGTTGACTGTATGTGAGAAGAGGTCAGCCGATCAGCTGCATTCCTCAACTGGGGGCATCTGCACTGCCCTGATTAACAGTGCCCACCACTTCTGCCAATCAGTGTTGCATATCAATGCAGCCTCATCAGCGCACATCAGTGAAGGAGAAAAATTACATATTTACAAAGTTTTATGACAAAAACTAAGAGAATCCTCTTCTCCCTTTTTTTTTATTTATTTATTTTTTTTTTATTTTTTATTTTTTTCAAAAATTTTCAGGCTTTTTTTTCATTTGTTTATCAAAAAAAAAAAAAAAAACAATGTTGATTAAACACTACGAAAAGAAAGCTCTATCTGTCTTAAGAAAAAAAAAAGAAAAAAAAAAAATATTGTTTGGGTACAGCATTGCATGACCGTGCAATTCATTCAAAGTGTTCAGGGGGTGTGTTGAATGCCTACATACTTTTGCTAATAGGAGCCCTTCTTTCCCATCTCAAAAACTTGGGCGGTATGTAAATGATGATGGAATTTCTCCAAGAAATGAGGCAGACTCTATCTGTCTTGCTGCAGCTTCTAATGCACACTGTGAGAAGAAGTGAAGTCCAGAGTAATCCATTTTCAGTAGAGGAGAGGAGCCGGTGCAGCATAACACAGAAATAGAAAATGCCGTATTTGTCAAAACTATTAAACCTTGTACGTTATTATAGCTTTTCCTGATAACTGATACCTGTCACTCTCTGTCTATCAGAGCATTATGTCACCATGGCAACACATTTTAAGGTTCAGCGGGTCACATGGCCATTGAGGTGATTTAGGGGTTTATGTATGAAGTGTGCAAAAAGGAAAACCATTTCTTGTGGTGCATATCTACCAATCATCGTCTAACTGTCCATTTTTGCAGAGTTGAAAACGAGACATGAATTCTGATTGGCAGTTAGTCCATCAACCTTGATGCTCACATAAAATCTTTTTTTTTTTTTTTAGGTTCTTTTCACAAAGCTAACCTACCAGGATAAAGAGTTATTTTCACAACAATCGACCAGTATTCATATAGATATATAGCACCAACAGTTTGCGCAACGCTTTACAAAACAAAGGCAGACATTACAGTTCTAATACAATTCAATACAGCAGGAATCGGAGGACCATGCCATCTAAGAAGAAGGCTCAAATCATTCAATAGGTAATAACTGTGGGGGTTGAACTGATGGAGAAAATAAAAGTACAGTTGTTGGGTGGAGGCAGGACAGGCTTCTCTAAACAGAAGGTTTTTCAGGGATTGCCTAGAAGTAGATAGAGTAGGAGATAGACACAGATTGGGGTAAGGACTTCCAAAGGATGGGAGAGGCTCAGGAGAAGTCCTGCAGTTAAAGATGAAAGGAGGTGACAAGCAGTGGCGGCTGGTGCTCAGTATTTTTCAGTTTGCGCCCCCAAAAAATTTTGAACAACCCCCCCCTCCCAATCAATTGCAGCCACGTGTGCCCATCATATGCAGCCACTTGTGCCAAATATGCAGCCACTTGTGCCCATCATATGCACACCCTATTTTGAAGACTATTGGGAGCCTCTGACTCTAATCAGGTGCTTCAAAAAAGTACCACCCACTCCTGCCCCCGCCATAGGAATCCATGTGTCCGGGGTCCTGAAAGGGGCCGGGCGCATGGATGGGGGGAGGGGGGTGGCGCCCGTGCGCCCACAGTGCATGGGCCGCCACTGGTGACAGGTGAGCTAGAAAGCAGAAAGTTCTTGGGAGGAATGATTTGGTTGGTGTTTTCAGTTCCACTGAGATATGAAAATGACAGTCACATGGCTTAAAAGACACTTGCACATCCCTGCACTTTGTGAATTGAGCCCATTGATATATTTTTTTTGCTGGGTAGGCAGACATGCAGCATCCCGCCCTACTACCCGCAACTTTTTTTAAAATCTAAGGCAGGATGAAATACACTGCGGCTGGGCGCTGGATCAAGTGGTATTCCCATATTGGGCCCTATGCATTTAGAGGCAAAAGTTCTTAACCACTTGACCTCTGGAAGATTTACCCCCCCCCCCTTTATGACCAGGCCATTTTTTTGAGACATGGCATCGCATTACTTTAACTGACAATACCGTGGTTGTGCGACGCTGTACCCAAATAACATTTATGTCCTTTTATCCCACAAATAGCTTTGTTTTGCTTTGTGCTAGAAGCAAAAAAATGACAATTTTGAAGAAGAAAAACTTTTCCCCATTCATCTTTCAGGACAGCACCATAGAGAGACACCGGCTCCTCCTTTCTTAGGAAACACCGCCTTCCAATTCAATATTTAAATCTCATCATCCCACCGGCCCCTCAGTTCAGGTGTTTCCTCCGGTGGGGAGACACTACTTGGGAGCCGTGGCGGATCAGTCAGGGAGGCTGAAGCCAAAGAATCTTTCTGAGGAAGAGGGGGAGTCTGGTCTCTCTATCCCTTTCCCTCTACCATTCTCTTTCAGTCAGGTAAAGGCTGGGGAAGCCATGCTTACATGTTTTAAAACTGTGTTTGGCGCACCTCAGCTTCTCCTGGGGAAGGAAGACAGCTGAGGAGGTCTGCGTTCTTCTGCCCAGGGGGGCGCTGTGGGAAGTGTCTCATTCTCTCCTGCTTGTTCAAGCAGCCAGCATATGAAACTCTATGGCCGGGTCAGATGACGGGCGACGTCAGTTCCGGCGAGGGTGGGCACTTCAGACGATCCTGCGTCTTCTGGTTCCATATGCAGGGAAAGAAAACGGACCGAGCGTTCGGCTGGTGCGACCCCTTGCTTTGCTGTAGAGTCAGCTGTCGGGGGAACGATCGTTCACCATCCTCAGCGGACATGTCGGAGGCAGAGGTCTCTCGAACTGCTCCAGGAGACAATAGCACCAGCCATGCTAAGGTAAGTGGAACCCTGGGGTGGTGTTCCCTTACCTAATCCCGATAGCTTCACGGGTGTTCTCCCCTCACTGGTGGTCGGGGGGAAGGGGAGTGTGTCTGGGACCCTGGGGGTCGTTGGTCCTGGGGGGGGGCACTCCTGGTGGTGCTCTGTAAAGCACTGGTGGGACTGGGCATTTATGGCGGCTCTCTCTCTTTCTTTTTCAGAAAGCCACAGAGAAAAGCAAGTCGCCTCATGGTTCAAAGAAAAAATGCCCCTCTTGTAGAGTTAGCTTGGGGGAACCCTGGACCAAGGCACTTTGCAAGGAGTGCATTGATGGATTAGTCAGGGAGCAGGCAGCAGAACAGGGTACAGATCTTGCTGCATCCGTTAAGGAGCTTTCTAGCACCTTTCAGTCCTTTAAAGCACTCTTTTCTAGCTTCCAGTTGCCGCAAGCCCAGAGCATTCCTTTACCAGTGCAGCAGAGTGTTGCACCTAGCCCAGTGGATACTCCCTCTGTTAATGGAGAGAGACCAGGGGGCTCCAGAGTGGAAATTGAGGAGGAGCCAGACAGCACCACTTCAGATTCCCAAAGGGAATCGGATGTGGAGGAGGTGGATGGGGAATTCACAAAAACCTCTCGCTATAAGCTTTCCCTGGACGAAGTGGAGGATCTCTTGGGAGCTATCCACACAACTTTGGGAATTCAGGAAGAAAAGAAGGCGTTATCGCTCCATGACCAGATGTACAAAGGTCTTTGGGAACAAAAAAGGAGGGATTTCCCAGTCCATGATGTCTTGGTCGAGGCCATAAAGAATGAATGGAAAGGTCCTGAGAGGAAACCTTTCTTTTCAAGGACTTTGAAGCGAAGGTTTCCTTTTGCAGAAGGGGAGTCTCTAGTCTGGAAAAAATCCCCTAGACTGGATGCTGCCTTTTCCCATGTTTCCAGGCACACGGATCTGGCCTTCGAGGACATGGGGGTTCTTGCAGACCCTATGGACAGAAGGATGGACTCTCTTGAAGTCCTGGGATTCATCGCAGGGAAACCTTAAGCCTGCCATGGCGGTCACAGTAGTGGCCCGCATCATGGAATATTGGCTTACTCAAATTAAGGCACACATCGAGGCAGGAACGCCAAAATAAACTATTTTGTCTTCCTTCCGCATGCTACTTAAGGGTGTAGCATATGTTGCGGACACTTCCGCTGAATCAGTGCGCATGTCCGCAAGGTCTTCAGCCCTCACTAATTCAGCTCGAAGGGCCTTATGGCTTAAGACGTGGCAAGGAGACAGTCTAAAGTTAAACTCTGTGGAATTCCACTCACAGGGGATCTTTTGTTTGGTCCAGGGTTAGAGGCCGTTTTAGATTGGACGGCCAATAAGAAAAAGGCCTTTCCCATTAAAAAGAAGTTTGGGGAGCAGGCTAAAAGAAAGTCTCGCCCTCAGAGAAAGGTTGAAGCCCCAAAAGCAGAGCGGCAGAAAAAGGCTTGGGGGCAGAAGGGCAAGGGGCGGGGAGGGGCGATTTTTCGCCCTCCTGAACAGCCCAAGAAAACCCAATGACGGGGTAACCACGGTGGGAGGAAGATTGGGGGCCTTCCTTCCACAGTGGGAGATGATCACCTCCAACCAGTTTGTGTTAGGGATCATAAGAAGAGGTTACCAGCTAGAGTTCTCAGAACCTCCTCAGCACAGACTTCTTGTCACTGAGCTGCCAAAGTGTGCAGAAAAATCATCAGCTCTTCTGTCCTCCCTAAAGGAGTTGGAGGAACAAGAGGTGGTGGTGAGGGTTCCTGTAGAGGAGACAGGCAGAGGCTTTTACTCCCACATCTTTGTGGTCCGCAAGCCTTCGGGAAAATTCAGGCTTATCATGAACCTGAAGCCTCTAAATGTCTCAATTACCTACAGAAAATTCCGGATGGATTCTATCTATTCGGTAAAGGCGCTTCTTCCTCCGAATTGCTTCATGGCGTCAATAGACTTGAAAGACCATTATCTGCACATTCCAATCGCAGAAAGTTACCAGAGGTTTCTCAGATTAGCGGTAAAAACCGGGGAAGGAACGTTTCATCTACAGTTCAAAGCACTCCCCTTTTGGACTATCCTCTTCCCCCCGCATCTTCACCAAAGTGATGGTGGAGGGTCCTGGCTTTCTTGCGGCTCAGAAGGCATCTCTGTAGTCGCATACCTCGACGATCTACTTCTGTTTGCCCCTTCCCCGGAGCAGTTGTCCCAGGATCTTCAGGTAACAAGAGACAGCCTGGAAAATTTGGGATGGCTCTTGAACCTGGAAAAATCCAGTTTGGTTCCGTCCCAAAAGGTCACCTTCCTGAGCTATGTATTCGATTCGACAAAACAAAAAGTGTTCCTTCCAGTAGAAAAGATCCAGAAGGTGGACAGAGCAATGTTACTGCTCCAGGGCAGCCGTCAGATCTCAGTAAGAAAACTGATGTCAGCATTAGGCTTACTGACTTCCACGTTTCCGGAAGTTCAGTGGGCAGGGCTGCACTTTCGCCCTCTACAACTGTTTATCCTGAGTGTCTGGGACCACAGTCCAGGGTCTCTGGACTCCTTTATATCTGTGCCGAGTCAGGTCAAGAGGTCCCTCTGGTGGTGGAGGAAAGGGTCCAATTTCTCACAGGGCCTGGAGTGGGTTCTTCCAGTTTCCAGGACGGTTACGACCGATGCGAGCGGCACAGGTTGGGGAGCACACCTAGATTCCAGGATGATGCAAGGCACCTGGAGGAGAGAAGACGCAAAGAAGTCCTCGAACTGGAGGGAACTGAGAGCAACAGAGTTGGCTCTCGGAGCTTTTCAGAGAGAACTCCTGGGACAGCACGTGAGGGTCCGTTCGGACAACTCATCAGCAGTGGCCTATATCAACAGGCAAGGGGGTACCAGGAGCAGATCCTTGTGGGTTCTGGCAGAATCCATCCTCAAGTGGGCCGAAGGGAGCATTCTCTCTCTTTCGGCAATGCATTTGAAAGGGGAACAAAACCAAGTAGCAGATTTCCTCAGCAGAAAAATGCTAGGGGAAGGCGACTGGGTCTTGAACCAGGACATCTTCGAGATGATCACTCGTAAGTGGGGGGGGTTCCTTCTGTGGACCTCTTCGCCTCGAAGGCGAATACAAAAGCTCATCTGTTCTTTTCCCTAAACAGATGGGACGGAGCAGCCGGGGTGGATGCACTAGCTCAGAGCTGGCGTTTCTCAAAGTGTTATGCCTTCCCCCCTCCTGTACTGATTCCAGCAGTTCTGAGAAAACTCTGCAGACAACAAACAGTATTTTCTTCAGAGCAGAAACAGGTAGGCATCCGCTACAAAGTTTGTATATATTGATCTCCAAGTGGGGATTGTTTTTTTTCCCAACAAAAGTAGAGTTACTCTTGTCATCTTTAACTCTTACAATAACCTTCCCTGTAACACCAACCCCCCCCCCCCCCCTGTAACCATAACACTACCCCCCTCTAACCCTAACACTAAACCTGTAACCCCAACATTAACTCATCTTGTGACACTAATGATCCCTGTCTACTTAAAGCGGTAGTAAACACTGCTTGGTGACTTGTGCCTACTACAGGTAAGCTTATAATAAAGCTTACCTGTAGGTACAAGGAATATCTCCTAAACGTGCTCCATTTAGGAGACATTCACTGTTTCTGCAGCCAGTGACATCACTGGCGCTTGCACACTGCCTCCTGAAGGGACGGCATATGGAGTATGCTGTTCCTTCAGAGCTTTGTGCCGCATGGGAGTGACGTCATCATGGCTCGACCATTCAAATGGCTATAGCCCGCAAACCCGGAAGGTCGACCAGGTGAAAATGAAAGCCCAGTCAGTGGTTGCCACTGGAGGGCTTTGTTTTAAGATAATTCTTTCAGCACAATATGCTCTTAACTTGCAGGGAAAGTTTGTTTTTATTTATTTTTTTTGTGGGGGGGGGGGGTTTCTATCCCAGAGTTTACTACCACTTTAACATCAATCATCCCTATAATCCTAACACTAACCCTACTTGTAAAATTCACACTAAACCTCCCTGTAATTTTTGGTGGAGTGGGTACCTAGTTTTGACAGGTACCCGCTTCCACTTCTGCTCGGATCACCTAGACCAGAGGTTCTCAACCGTCCTAGTGCCGTGACCCCTTGATAAAATTTCCCACGTTGTGGGGACCCCTAACAGTAAAGTGATTTTCATAGCATGGGTTGTCAGCACCCAAGGCAAGACAAGTAATTTGTGCCCCTAACCCACGGACATTTAGCGCTCCCTGAGTCCCTTCCACTCGAACAGAATTAAAACCCCTTATGGTACATTTTAGGATGTACCACCCTCTCTCTTCTCCTTTCTTTCCCTTTTTATCTCTCTCTATCCTTTTATCTCTTTCCCCATCCCTCTCTAGCCATATTTCTTGCTCTTATTCTTTCTCTCCCTTTTTTCTTTGTTCCTCCCCCTCTTTTCCTCTCCATTCCATGTATTCTCGTTTAATTCCTTCTCTTACTCCTTGCTGGCGGGGAGTTGGGATGAGTGGCAGTGCTGGCGGGGAGTTGGGATGAGTGGCAGTGCTGGCGGGGGGGTGGGATCAGTGGCATTGTTGGGAGGAGTTCTGATCAGCCAACTTGAGTGCTCTTGATCAAGGTCATCTGCTGATCTGAGAACTGTAGTGGGGACTTTTAATGGCAACTATAATCGCAGGTAGTGTTACTCACTGTGTCTCTGACTTTGTGGTGTCTTTGTAGCAGTGACACCTATGCTGAAATCAGGAGATGGGTGTAACAACACCCCGAGTATGAAAGGGGTTAAAGCCGTTTAGGACATTCCATACCCAAACACAAAGGTAGCTACCGAGCACTTCAATCAGCCTAACAAGGAACCCATACAAATAATTCTCCCCCAAATATGAGACAAGACTCTGTCTTGAGGTTCAATCAGGAATAAATCTTTATTCAAACACGTTATAAAGATCCGACCTTCAAAACACTCCCCCCCACCCCCCCCACCCTTGGAAAACAGGGCGGGTTAAACTGTCCAGTGACAATGGACACGCAGGTCAGGTGTGCTTAACTTCTCATCAGTAAACAGTCTTAACAGGGGGGCTGCTGGAGGAATCCCCCCTCCCTCAGCAAGACACTTAGGCATTCCATAATAGTTGAGGCAGACAGCCACAATAGAATACAGTCACACCCCAACCAGCAAAGAGTCCACAACAGGATGAGACAGCACACATTATATATACATATATACAGCATTGATTCTGACTAGCACAGATCATAGTGGGGTTCTCATTCACCTTGTGCCCTTATTAGTGACTCCCGTCACAATGGCATATCCAGGGTCCCCAGAGTCTGTGTGTCTTGGGGGACATGGACCTGAATCTAAAGTAACACCTCCTCCAGGATCCCCAGGCATACAGCTCACAACGAGCACCGTTCCCCAAAATGACAGGGCCCATAATCGGTAGACAAGAGGCTCCCATTCAGTCCCCTCTAAAAGCCTCTGTCCCGGCTAGGTCTGTCACAATGGGGTCTCCCCCAGCCCCTCCCACCTGGCATTCCTCACCAGTCAGCTGAGCTCTAGTCTCTGCCCCCCAGCCATGCTGTGAACTGAATGGGCGGCTGCAAAGAGGCTGAGTGGGCGTCCGCGGGCTCCAGGAAAACAGCCCAGCTGGGGCGGCCACAGGCTCCAGGGACAGCCCTGCTGGGCGGCCGCAAAAAGGCTGGGAGAGCGGTGCGGGCTTCAGGAACAACCCAGGATTCAATGACCCCTGGCAAATCCATCATTCAACCCCGAGGTTGAGAACCACTGACTTAGACGATCTGAATACATTTCTCCTGCCCGCAAACCTTCTGGGACGTGTCGCACATCCCAGAAGGCTGCCGGACCGTTCCCAAAGTGTAGCAGAGCTCGCACATGCACAGTGGACAGTCGGCTGTGAAGCTACAAGGAGTCCTAGCCGTCTGCCCACAGTTAACATGCTGGCACCAGGGACCAAAGGCCGATGAAGAAACTGCCTCGGGTGAGGATGCCACTGCATCCTTTGTTTATTAAAAGTCAGCAGCTACAGTTTTTGTAGCTGCTGACTTGTAATTTTCACACATCTGATTTAAGAACCACTTTAAGTCTACCTCTCCTCTAAACACTAAAACATGTTCATACGTAAACCCAATCCATTGTTTGCCCGCCTCTCCTCTTTGGGATATATTGCATTGAAGATCCTGTGCTGGTACCTCCAAATCCCATGTCTCTGTAATGGAGCTACCATCCTCATCATCCATCATCCTATCATCCATCGTCCATCATCGTTCTATCTAGTGACTCAGTGCTCAGGAACAAGCAAGCCACCACCGAAGTCTAAAAACAGTCTGAAGTCCCCACCTCCAAGGTTTTTCCAGGTCAGTAAACCACATTTAGTAATTAGGTCAGCAACAGCAGCTCCCATATGTCCATCCTGCAATGTTCTCTTTAAAGCCAGCCTAAACCTTGAATATGTGCAGTTATTTTTCAAAGACAAAAAAAAAAAAAAAAGTAGTTGTCTTGTTGTGGTTATAGGTAGTTAAGCAAGTGCGGTCTTCTTCCCATGGTTGAAAAAAACTATTAATATAACAACAGGAGGTTCTATTTCTGGGGGCTTGGATTAACTGCTGGACCTATCTCATCAAAAGACATCCCTGTGACGACTTTTACAATTTTCTTTTATAGATGCCACCTACAGATTTTATTTAAAGAATACATTTTTATGTTTCTTGTCTACAACACGGTCTCCAAAAATGTGTAATATAATGCATTTGTAATCTCTTACAGGAATTTCATATTTTTGGAGTGTCGGTCCATTTTAAAATTGTTATTTCAGTGTTTGGTAGATTTTGGAAAATTAAACTAGCTGACGGTTTCTTATATCTCTTGGGGACTCTATTAGTGAGATCTCTGCACGCCTGCTGTGACCATTATGAGAAGTTCCTACTCTCTGCTGGATTTTTTATTTCTTCTGATGGAGAATGCAGCAGGAAGAGCCTGAACATATAAAGGTGGACAGGAATATCCACAACTTTAAAAGAACAGAAGAAAAGTCGGGATTTATTTCCGAGAGATCTTACCATATACAAAATTTATTAGGAGGGTCTGTTTATAACATATGAAGATACCACATCCAAAATAGCATATCACTAATATCAAAACTAAGCTACATAGTGGACATTCAACCACTTCAGCCCTGGAAGATATTACCCCTTTCCTGACCAGAGCATTTTTTGCAATTCGGCACTATGTCGCTTTAGTTGACAATTGCGCGGCCGTGCGACATTGTACCCAAACAAAATTGATGTCCTTTTTTTTTTTTTTTCCCAGAAATAGAGCTTTCTTTTGGTGGTACTTGTTCACCTCTGCGTTTTTTTTTAATTTTTTGTGCTATAAACAGAGTGACAATTTTGAAAGAAAAAAAAAAAGCAATATTTTTTACTTTTTGCTATAATAAATATCCCCCCAAAAAAAAAAATATATATATATATATATATATATATATATATATATATATATATATATATTTTCTCAGTTTAGGCCAATATGTATTCTTCTACATATTTCTGGTAAACAAAATCGCAATAAGCGTATATTGATTGGTTTGCGCAAAAGTTATAGCATCTGCAAAATAGGGGTTAGATTTATGGTATTTTTATTACTTTTTTTTTTTATTAGTAATGGTGGCGATCTGCATTTTTTATTGTGAATGCGACATTATGGCGGACACTTTTGACACTATTTTGGGACCATTGTCCTTTATACAGGGATCAGTGCTATAAAAATGCACTGATAACTGTGTAAATGACACTGGCAGGGAAGGGGTTAACCACTAGGGGGCGTTCAAGGGGTTAAGTGTGTCCTAGGGAGGTGTTCTAACTGTAGGGGAGGTGGGCTAGCACTAACATGACAGCGATCACTGTTCCCGATGACGGAGCAGTAGATCCCTGTCATGTCACAAGGCAGAACGGGGAAATGCCTTGTTTACATAGGCATCTCCCCGTTCTGCCTCTCCACAACGCAATCGCGGGCTGCCAGCGAACATCGAGATCCCGGGACCAGCAGGCAAGCTCCCATGGCGGGAGCGTGCACCCGCTATGCGGAAATTTCATTTTGCCTGCCTGTGCCATTCTGCTGACCTACATCTGTGTGCGGTGGTCGGCAAGTGGTTTGGATATCCACATATTACAACATGTAAAATCAAAGTATAAATTTTTTTAATATTCCATTTAAAATTTTAACCACTCGGTGACATTTTCTATTCCCCTCCAAGTGCCTACTAGCTATCTGATATTCATAGTTGATCCTATGACTCTGATCCTATGACCCCATCCATTAAAGTAGAATTATAGGCAAAATTTATAATCCATGTCAGATTTTTTTTTCGCCATCTCTGTCCCCCTGCGGAGATTTCCCTTCACTTCCTGTCCCATAGCCAAACAGGAAGTGAGAGGAAATCCCTGCAAATTAAGGGAATTCCTTGGGTGTCCCCATTGAAAGATTTCCCCTCTATCACTTTACTGGGGACAACCCAAAATTTGGGATTTTCTTCTACTTTTACTTTCAATGATAATGGTAAACAGGACAAATAGAGAGGGTGAATCTCTCGAACGGGACACAGACAGCAATCAAAACTGACAAGAATTCCAATCCCTCTCCACTCCATCCAAAAATAAAGCATAAAACTTTGCCTTTAGTTATACTTTAATATATTGTTAGATATTCTAGTGTGGCAGTAGAATGGAGATTTGCTCCTTCTTGGAAGAAGTGGAGAAACGTGTTGAGAGAATCTCCATTCCAGATCATGCTTTGATTTTTACATTGTGATTTTACATTGTGAGTGTGTGTACCTTTAACCACTTCAGCCCAGGAAGGTTTTACCCACTTCCTGACTAGGCCATTTTTTTTTTTGCGATACGAAAGTTGCGCGGTTGTGCGACGCTGTACCCAAATAAAATTGATGTCTTTTTTTTTATTTTTCCCCACAAATAGAGCTTTCTTTTGGTGGTAATTGATAACCACTGCGGTTTTTATTTTTTGCAGTATAAACAAAAAAAAAACTACAATTTTGAAAGAAAAAACTATATTTTTACTTTCGGCTATAATATATATCCAAAAAAAAGTAAAATATCAAATGTCTTCAATTTAGGCCAATATGTATCCTGCTACATATTTTTTGTAAAGAAATCCCAATAAACGTATATTGATTGGTTTGCACAAAATTTATAGCGTCTAAAAACTACGGGATAGCTTTAGGGACTTTTTATTTTTTACTAGCCATTTTTGGAAGGACTGCGACATTGCAGTGAGCAAATCTGACCCTAAGTGACACTTTTTGGTGACCAGTAACACCAATAGAGTGATCAGTGCTATAAAAAAAAATGCACAGATCGCTGTATAAATGGCACTGGCAGGGAAGGGGATAAAACTAGGGGGCGATCAAGGGGTTAAATGTGTTACCTGGGAGGTGTTTCCAACTGTGGGATGAGTGGATTCACTGGATTAAAAAGGATCGTGTTTCAGCCATCTCTCACTTTTCCTACCTGACAGATCAGCATGTGCTTTGTTTACATCTGATCCGTCTCTCCTGTGAACGATCAGCGCATGTCGATTGGACACAGTGGGAGCGGCGCGTGCCCCCACAACAGCGTGCACAAAATCACGTACAGGTATGGGAATTTGCGCACCCGGGCTGCCCTGCCGCAGTAAATGTACGTGGGGCGGTCCGGATGCGGTTAAAGTCTATGTCATTTATTTTTGATACCGGTGCTGGTGTATCCATGGTATAGAGCAGTGTTTCTCAACTCCAGTCCTCAAGGCGCCCCAACAGGTCATGTTTTTAGGATTTCCCTCAGATGAAACGGCTATGGTAATTACTAAGGCAGTGAAACTGATCAAATCACCTGTGCAAAATAGAGGAAAGTCTAAAAACATGACCTGTTGGGGAGCCTTGAGGACTGGAGTTGAGAAACACTGGTATAGAGGACACCAGGGGCACTTTGTTTTAGAGTAGACATGTGCACATTCAAAAAAATTCGTTCATTTTCGTTTCATTAGTTTATTATTTTTTTCGTTTTTCGGGTCATTCGTTATGATCGCGATTCGTAAATTCGTTCATTCGTAAATTCGTAAATGCGTTCATTCGTACATTCGTAATTCGAACATTCGTTCGTTCGTACATTCGTAAAATCGTACATTCGTAAAATCGTGAATTAGAAAATTCGGAAATTTGTAAATTCGAAGTTTGAAAATCCAAAAACCCGAAAATTCAAAAATCTAAAATAGTAACTAACTATTAAATTATAGGTAGGGTTGTCCCGATACCGATACTAGTATCGGTATCGGCACCGATACCGAGCATTTGCCCAAGTACTTGTACTCGGGCAAATGCTCCCGATGCTTCCGCCGATACCTAAACTGTCAGCAGTGATCGGCGTGTGGGGAAGTTACAAGATTCCCCCCCGCAGCTTTCAGTGACATACAGCGGTGATCGGTGCTTGTAATTTCCCCACGCGATCACCGTTGACTGTCACTGCATCCTCCTCCATGCCCCCTCTGTTCCTCTGTCCCCCTCTCCTCTGTCTCCCTCCGTTCCGTTCCTCTGTCCCCCTCTCCTTCTCTGTCCCCTCCGTTCCGTTCCTCCGTTCCTCTGCCTCTCCGCTGTCCCCTCCGTTCCGTTCCTCTGTCCCCCTCTCCTTCTCTGTCCCCTCCGTTTCGTTCCTCCGTTCCTCTGCCTCTCCGCTGTCCCCTCCGTTCCGTTCCTCTGTCCCCCTCTCCTTATCTGTCCCCCTCCGTTCCGTTCCTCCGTCCCCCTCTCCTTCTCTGTCCCCCTCCGTTCCGTTCCTCCGTTCCTCTGCCTCTCCGCTGTCCCCTCCGTTCCTCCGTCCCCCTCCTCCTTCCTTTGTGTATGGATAGAGTCAGCTGACTCTGTCCATTCACATAACTGAAACATTGTAATCTCTTGTGATTACAATGTGTCAGTTTATGAATGGAGAGGAGCCGCTGACTTCTCTCCATTCATTCTCAGTGCAGCTGAGGCTGCAGAGAAAGGGACTGGGGAATCTCTATCCTCGGTCTCTTTCTCTGTCTCAAGGGGGAGATATCAGGGGTATGTTAAGACCCCTGATATCTCACCAATGCCCCCCAACAGGGCTGATTTAAAAAAAAAAAAACATATTGCAAAAATTAATAAAAAAATTATTATTGTAAAAAATAAAAATTGTAAATAAAAAAAATAAACACACAGACACCGTTCACCCCTCCCCCCCCCCCCCCCCGAAAAAAAAGAAAGCATTGTTAAAAAAAAAAAAAAAAAAAACTGTCACGTGACATAAAAAAAAAGTATCGGTAATCGGTATCGGCGAGTACTTGAAAAAAAGTATCGGTACTTGTACTCGGTCCTAAAAAAGTGGTATCGGGACAACCCTAATTATAGGTATTGTAATTTCCTTTCAAATTTGACTGTCAGTGAACGTAACAAATACAAATTTAACCGAAGTTACGAATTATCCAAAACGAATGCTGCATCTAAACAAATGGAACGGAACAAATTAAAAATAAATAATAATACTAAATCGTTGTTATTATTATTGTTATTTATTATTATTAATTCATTACGTTCCATTCCGTTTTTTCGGATCATTCATAACTTCGGATAAATTTGTATGTGTTACGTTCACTAACAGCCAAATTTAAAAGGAAATTACAATACCTATAAATTAAAAGTTACTAGTAATTACTAATAGTTAAGTTATTAGTTAACTATTTCAGATTTCCGAATTTACAAATTTACGAATTCACTGATTTACTAATGTACGAATGCACGAATGTAAATTGCGAATGTACGAATGCCCGAATTTACGAATGTCCAATTCTATCGAATTTACGAATATTCGGAAAAAATTCGTTAAACGGGTTTTCGTTAATTCGGATATTCCCGAATCAACGAATTTGTCAAAATTCGTTAAAAAACGAATTCGGAACCAAACGAATTGCACATGCCTATTTTAGAGTTAGATTTATTGCTAGGGTTTGGGTAAGGGTTAAAGTAGAATGGTGGGCAAACCCTTTTCAGTTTTGGATAGGCTGGAGGAAGGTTAGAAACTCTGAGATGTTTGTTACTGTCTGAAGACCATCGGGAAGATTCTTTCACTTTCTGTACCAGTGACAGAGTTGGCCAAGTTTATTGCTGCGTTGCCATCTGTATACTTTTGGTATATTATTATAATAAGGTACAACTCGACATAGAAAACATAACATAATGGCATCATTCCAATGAACTATTTGGGTGGCGTCAAAGAACGCGGCAACAAAAAATGCGATGTATGTATATCACTGTGTCTACACTTCTATTTTACACTGCGGAAAGCGAGCCATACTGGCCGGCTGCCAAGCTCTCCATGAGGCACAGATTGCAGTGAGACTGAAAAGACAGTTTGAAGCGACGCCTTTCCATTTCATCGTTCCGCACTTAAACACGTTGAGAGCCATTTCCTGCCAGCTGGTTTAGAACAGAAAGGTATGGAGAGGGAGGCTGAATGATAAGCAGTACAGGGCAGACCATAGGTGAAAGTACTTGGGGGTAATTGCTATTCGGTTACTCCCTTGAGCTTTATCAAAAAGTAGTTTTTTTTTATGTAAAAGGTATCCCGGGAAGGAGGGAGTGAACCAATATGGGGCTAGTAAAGGCAAGCCTTTGAGAGAACTAGTAAGGGCAGACATTACTGTTACGGAACGTGCTTCAGATTGGTCGTGTTTTGGATTGAATTTGCCTCCCTCTTTTCCTACATGTGGCCTAGAGACCGTTGTTTAGAAGGTCAGTGCACCCAAGGGTGATATTTTATTTATAGGTAGAGTCTGGTCAGCCTGTAGGCAGGTGCAGTCTACTGTCTCCACTGAAGGTGGTGCTCATTTGCAGCCGCAGTGGTCAAGGGGAACATGTTTCCTTTATGGTTTCCTGGGTCACTGGGGAAGCTATCTGGTTGGATGCTGCTGCTCCATATGACTCCAGCAGCCATCTTGGGTCAGGAAAAGCCTATTTAACGCTCTGGTTCGCAGGCTTGGTGCGCATTTGCGAGTGGGTAGAGTAGGGACAGGTACCTCGTCTGGTAGGGACAGAACTAGCGGCAGGGAAAGGTTCCTGACGAGGAGGGAAAGCGTAGAGCTCACAACTTCCCTGGATGTCTCGCTTGGGTGCGAGATGGCCAGGTCACATTTTGCCCCTCCTAACAAGCGCTGTCAGTTTGGCTGAAACCCGCTCTCTACATGCAGTTGGGCCCATGAATGTTCCCGGTTGGACTGTCTTCCCACCGGATTTATTGTCAACGGTCTTTGCATTATTTCATTACCTGTTCTTACATTGCACTTGGACAGTGTGTGTTATTGCCGCTGCACCCCACCCACAAGCCCCTGGCCTCTTGCTTGAGTTGGACACAGATCACCCTACTGTAATTTTCAAATCTATTCCAGTCTGGCTGGGAGGTCTCTGTGTTCTTGCCCACTTTTGTGTGCTCCAGCTCTTTCTTAATATTATAAATAATTAATAATTCTGACAGAGAGAAAGGGACCCAATATAAATAGTTGTTGCTGCCGCATAAGGACTATTGACTACCTCCCATTCAGGGATTGGTGCTGACCTTTAGCGTATCCAAACCCAAAACCAAAAATGTTATATATTGCAGCTTACCAGTTCTTGGATCTGGCTGCTCCCATTTTTTTTTTCAGTCTTTTTGCACTTTTTATTTTCACCTGCTCATCCTGCAAATCATGCATTAAATCGTACAATCATGCAAATCATGTCCTTTCAAAATAGGGCTTGTGTTTTTTTCTTTTCAGCTCACCAGAAGTGGCAAGGACACAGCATAAAGTGACTATTCTTTGCCCATGTGAGCAAAATAAGAAGAATCACTTCCTTTCCTCGGCAGCATATACTTTCCTCACTCCCCTACTGTTCTGTTCAGCTCTTGAAAGCAAAGCAAAAATTCGGACCCTTTTTTTCAGGTTAGAGTGAGCATGTGCCTACTTCCCCCTCTATGACGACACTGGTGACTTGTGATTGGCCCAGTGATGTCACATAGGGAGGAGGAAGGAGTTCATAGCCCTGTGTAAGCTCCAAAAAGTTTGTTTGGCGAGCAAAGTAAGTATAAGCTCATGAGAAAAGGGGGTTAGGGAGTTCACTGACCCTTTTTACTTTACACTGCATGAGCAAAATAATGGGTTACTTTAAAACTTGCTGAGTTCTCGGGCACATCATCAAAGATTACACGTTCACATATGAGCCCCAGATTATATATTTTATTCAGAGCCAAACCCAAAGACCTGTTTTGGAGTATATGATCACGTTTGGTAGGACATTATGAAGTCTGCATACTTCTGATTTTGTTGACCTATCCTCTTGCATGCACATTTTATGTGCATTTGCTCCTTTGTTTGGACCTAGATATTGGGTGCCTGGGGAATTACAATGACCGTATTGTCAGAATTATTTGTATGAGAGCTCTGCTAACATTTGGGGTTATTGTGGTGTGTGTGGGTTTTATGGCAGTTGTCATGCCTTGACTTTTTAGGTTTTCTGTATAATAAATTATTTTAAATGGGCACAACTTTTGTAGTGCTTATGCTTGGCTTCTTCGACTTGATTCGGTATCCATTTGATACTACTTTTGTGTTGCAGTCTAGTAATGGTGTTTTGTGGTCTTGAGTGACATTAGCACAAGGTGGCTGATCATCCAATCAATAGTCTTCTTAGGGCCTTTATCAATGTTTGTGTTTTTTTTTTTTTTTTTTTTACAGCAGAACTGCTCCTCTCCTAATTATCTCTTCGGGATTGTAAAAGCAGCTTAAAAGCACATCCAATGTACGTCAGAACAGGGTCAACTGAAAGATCCCAGGAGCAACCTAAACTGACGTGAAAAAGAAAGCTAATTGACACAGCCCAAAGCCCATCAAAACAGACCCTAGAGCCTAGTATACAAGGACCTAATGTTGGGCGGCATCGGCTGGCTTAATAGAAACCAGTATACAAGAAAAAGAACCACTACTCCAGGTGTATAAAGATAAGGCTGATTGGAGTATCTTGCAGAGTGCTAGCCCCGGTCTGCCTCCGTGGGAAACTTGGAAAGAAGAAAAAAATGGCTGCACATCCAGAACTTCTGATTGGCTTTTATTTTGCTTCACAAAGATAAAACCAGAGACACCAAACTTGGGTCACATAGACGCTTTTCACACATGCATCTTGTGCTTAATCATTGGTAATGATGTGCAGCCATTTCTTTCTTTTTAATAGAAACCAGCTGCCGTTCGTCCTGAGTGTACTGGAGTCAGTCCGACAGAAGTCGGCTGTTTGGCTGCCTTCTGTCGAAGGGGTATGACCAAAAATGGTTTGCTGATGGCTAAGAGCGATGACCAGAGTGTTCGTGGGGTGGGGTGGGGGGGGGGGGGTAGGTGGTTAAGCTGTCAGGTTGTGTTTTTTTTTTTTCAACCCTGCTGGGTTGAACGAAATAAAAACTACTAGTATGTACTAGGCTTTAGGGCGAGTGGGGCCCCTCGTATTGTCTACAAGAATGTCGGTTAGCCAAATTGGATTCTTCCCAGCCAATCACTACTGTTCTTCTCCAGGCTAGCCTGGCGCTCCTCGTCCCCTTTCCGTAGGCAAAAGCAAGCACAATTGCACAGGCAGCTGGATCCTGAGTGTTGCAATATGGCCAGACATCTATGTGAAATGACCTGCCTGTGCTTCCTTCAGGACTCACAATGGCACAGGTAATTGTGCACTGTTGGCAGGGCTTTATTTCTGTATAGCCAGTAAACCAAATGGCCGAGGGTGATAAGGCTGCATGGGTTGGCTTACAGACATTCACACATCGTGTTGCTCACTAGATCTGTACACATGAATCCTGGATGCAGAATAGGGCTAAAGTTTGTCCTACTATTTTAGTTCCAGGTGTTCTAACGGAGAATGTGCATGCCATGTGGCTAAATAAGCCAAGTAAGAAGATCTGAAAATTTTGAGAAATGTCATTAACCATTATCTGTTTTTGGGGACATTGATCTGAGAAATGTCATTAACCATTATCTGTGTTTGGGGCCATTGATTCAAAATTTAACTAAGAGGGTGGTAAGGGAGGGTAAGCCTTATTTTATTTATTTATTTTTGCCACCTGTGTCCCATAGGGGAGATTTCCCTTAGCTAGAACAAGAAGTGGAAGGAAATCCTTCCACTTTGGAAATCATCCATTATTGGATGATTTCTCCTCTATTAAGGCCTGATCACACCAGAATCTCACAGGAACACGGTCCTTTGTGCTCCCCTGCAGTGGGATTTGGCACTGCAATGCACAAAAAGTGTGTGCACTACTTTTGAAAAACACAGCACACCAAATCACAGGGTACTGCAGTAGCATGCGATCTGGTTCCCAGAAATGCACTGCATTTGGGGTGCCATTATCAATGAATTGGCACCTGCAGCAGATTGCAAAGGCAGTGCATTTTGAATGGGGGAAATATGCACAGAACATGCCTTTCTCGACTGCGTTCTGATGTCAGCCCGAAATGTGGGATTTTCTTTTATTTTTGATTTTGGTAAAGAGGACAAATAGAGGGGTTGATCCTCCCTGGAAGGGTACAAACAGCAATAAAAACCTGACAGGTCTTTTAATTCCTCTCCACTTTATCCAAATCGAATAAAAATGCTCTGCCTTTAGTTACACTTTAAATAAAATGTGTTATCATTACATTTCAGCACAAATAAAACAACCAGAATTAAAATCTGGATATTGCACCTTTTACAGATGGCGTACATTGGCTGCATACACAGTTCCATTACACCTGCCTAAATCACAATAATTTAGCACAGCTTCCGGTAATAGATCACAAAATAACATACGCTAGTTACAAGCTCAGCAGAGCAGAGAAATTCAATTTCCCAGCAATTCTTAAGTATTTCTCCTTATTATAAGACAACCAGTTGATGATTTTTTTTTAATTTTTTATTTCTCCCCCCCCTGAAAAGCAAAACTCAATTGGCGTGAAATTGAGGACGTGCGTCAGGCGAGACCAGCTTGCCTGCGCAAACTAAGGAAGGGTTAAGCGTTTAATTGAATCGTAAGCACGCATTGTAGTGCCTTATCACTCTATTCTGGTGACATGCTCTCTTTCCGACAAATGGTAAAGGACTGAAAGGGAAAGTAAATACTGAAAGGTGTTACGGCAAAACTGTTCTGAAATTACAGTCGCATGCGGCTGAACGAGGCTCCTGAATGGTCTTGAGAGTGTGCATTTTAAACCTCAAGCCAATAAATATATCATTTTCAGCTAACATTTCTTTTACAAACCGTAATTATACACGACGCCTTCGGCATCACACTGAGTCGTTTTTTTTTCTTCTTCTTTTCTCAGCACAACTGTATTTTATTTTTTAAAGCTTCGATGGCAAGGAAACCATATTTAAAAAAAAAAAAAATATATCAAAACAATATTTCTTCAAATCTTTGCCTGCCAGAGGGTTAAAGCGGCAGGGTTTCTGGCAGGTATTGATGTGTATTAAAGACCATCAAAGTCTCAATGAGAAATGTTTCCTTCCATATCTCTCACTAGACAGTCAAAATGTGGACCGGTAGAGGTCCTATCCTCATTGTTCTATAGGCTGTCTGGAGCGAGCCTCAGGATTTTATGGCATTTCCCAACAAAATTCAACCACATAAATCGCGTAGCATACAGAAGATCCAAGAAAACAAAATCCTGGGCACTCATGGCGTGTCACTTGTTTGTTTATTTAATCGTAAATTCGAAATGCTAAGAGGAATTAAAACTCATCCATCCGACAAACATTTCTCATGCAATGCGAACACTTTTTCCAGGCAGTTATTTCTAACTTTATAATATCCCACACCAATGCGTATGGGAGTAGCGCTGCCTGTGTTAAAAAAAGGTAGCGACAAATATGATAAATAATCCTAAAAATACAACAAATGTATAAAGTGCATCATGCATTAAAATGAACAATCTGTAAAGGTGGTGGTAAAGTGTTCAGTGTCACTGCAAACAGTGCCCACTCAAGTGCAAAAAAAAAAGTGCATCAAATAAAGCACTCTGCGATGGCAATTCTTCAGAAACTGCCTGGTGTGCCCCACAATATGCTGGGGCACTGACCGAATTAAATTGACCCCTTTTTTTACCAAGCGAGTCAACATGCGCACAAGTTGGTCCAAAGTGGTGCAAGCCATTATAGATCGTAATTGGTGTAAACGGCTTTTTCCTTCTATGGCAGAATGGGTGTGTGTGATGAACGAGATTCAATCCATGGAAAAGATGATTCATGACGAAGATAAACTGCTGCAACAGTCACCAATCCCAATACCTTTTGAAGTTAGGCGGTCAGATCTCATTCTTTCCTCCTCCTACTCCCCTGGCTTCTTTTCTGAACCCGCTGGGTCTTGGGTGCAAGTTCTGCAAATTTGCCCCTGCCCCCTCTATTCCTTTTACTTGCTTCTTTTCCCCCCTATCCCCGCCACCTCCTTTTTTTTTTTTTTTTTTGTCCTTTTTCTTTTCCCCCTTTCGACCTTAATTGTGCAACAGACCAAATGTGTTCATGAGTCTATGCCCCTTCTTGCTGGTTAATGACGGTGCATGTCTTTAGACCGTCCTGTTGCTCTTCTTTTTTTTTTTTTTTTTTCTTCTATGTTTTCGTTCTCTTTTTATGGCTCTGTGAAGCTATACAACAACCAATACGACTGCTGTTTTGGTTTATGTGGGAACTAGTCTTGAGTATTCTTTTCTCTCTTTGATGTTTTTTTTTCTTGCCTTCTTTATTATCAATCAGTACTCAAGCCACGTGCCTTTATGGATTCACTTACCTTACTAGATTGTAGTACTATGACCTGACTTGTTTGCCTTTAACCATCTGATACCATTATCAAAATTTCTTCTGTCTTATGGCATGTTTCATTACAGGTTGTTTTACACCAATATGTTTATTGTATTTTGATAATCTAGGAAATATGGTGAATCTTCTGTATTTCCACTATGGGCTCTGTTGACCTCATTGTTTTGTTGTTATTTTTTTTTTATTTGTTTTACTTTTGCCTGACTTTTTTGTGAAATTTGTTAATTGCAATAAACAAAGGTTATACACAAAGTGGTATGAGCTCAGCCTCCTGAAGATCATCCAGCTTCTAAGGGTCTTCTGCAATTCCACTTATGAGCCCCATAGAAGCAGTGCATCAGATAGTACCATGAAGGTAGGGAGGAGAGCCTCATATAGTGTAATATTTTAAAAAAAAAATCCATCAAAGTACTACACTTACATATTAAGACATCAAAACCGCCATACAGGTTAAAGCCAGGAAGTGCTGGACCCTGTATGGCCACTGTGCATTCCAAACGGCGGGAGTGATGTCACCCAAAAGTCCTGCCCTATGCGCTTCATCATCAAACTGCGACGTCTTAAGATAAGTTGGGTCCAACTACTTTTGCATTTTGCATAAAAAAGTTTGTTGGGATGTGTTTTAACTGTGTTTAGCTTTTGGAATTTGAATATATAAAGAGAAGTGAAATGCCGTGAGTACCCTGGATTTTTTTTTTTTTGTTGGATTGCTGTATTTGGAGAGTTACTAACCAGGAGCACCGAGACCTGATCTTCTGATTTCACAGAGGTCCGAAGTACAGGATCTCTCATGGCAGTCATGCACACTTTGATTAATCCAATTTATTTTCCATTTGATCTCTTCTGATCTGAATAATTGATCTATAGTTGACATTGACAACCTATTCAATCAGTATGCCACATTACAGGGAAGCGGATGGTTAAATATGTTCTTGACTTACAATTGTAAGTTATCAGTCGTTTCCACCATGTAATCTCATAAACTGGTCAATCAATATACAATCATATTCATGAATTAAATATCTCAGTGCCTGCCAATTTGATGCAAAACGATTGATAATTTTCCTCCGTTGCCAATCAGTTTGACCGAATCCAATCCAAATTGCATCTAAATCGATCAGAAGGGAAGTTGTGGCTATTCAGTTTTTTGCAAATTTGATTCTTTTGACTGGATTTTCAGATTAATTTGTTAAAAAAATTTAAATGTTTATGGCTACCATAAGGACAATCTCTTCAATATGTACTAGTCCTAATTCCCTCCAGAGTTATTTTAGTGAGTGCCACATATCTGCTTTACTTGTACAAATCATAACATTCAGGGGTATGGGACTATAGAGAGATTACATAGTATGGGACTTCAATTTGGCCTTAAGTCATGGGCATTAGAAAATGGTTGGACGTGCATGAACAATCTGCCTCTTTGACAATATCTTTAGGCCTGACCTAGCCTGGAATGTTGATAGGTGTAAAATGTGTGGCGAATGTCTCATGTCCTCTTGAGGGATACAGTAACAATTAGGTTTTTCTAATCTGTTTGCCTTGTCCTCCCAAGGACAGTCATTTTGGGGCTCTTGGGGGGGGACTACTCTTTCGACATTAGAGCTTTGTAGAGTTTTGCCCAGTCCAACCACAAATAGGAGATTTGGGGGGCTGACACCTTATGTCAATGGGGACATTCAGGTGTAGGATCAGCTTGTGGGGGTAATTTATTTGCCCTAGTGGGTTAATTGCCCTTATGCCCTTAGATGAGGATGGTGAAAGTGTATTGAAGGTGTTGTATAATATACCTACAAATGTCACCAATACACTTTTTAACCTGTTTGAGCTTCTATACATTTCCATGCTAAATGTGTTCTGCACACAACCTTACACTCTCCTTAATGCTAGGCATCACTTCTCACATTAATACTTCTTAAAATGGTCTTCCTTTCTCTTGAATTCCCATCCATTAGCTGTTATACTCTCTCTAACCCTTGAATAGGTATTGTCACTTTGTCCACATGGGGCAAAGACAGTGTGTCCAGAAAGTGCCCCATCCCCTGACCCCTTATACCCCTCTTACCAGCCCTCTCCTGTGCAGCTTTCCCAGTTTTGTCAAAATACATCCTGGTATGGAGGCGCATACAGTCTGCCCCTCCTCCACTTTGGTGGTGCTTTGATCTAGCTGCCTAAAGCTAGGTTGGAGCACCTTCATATGACCAAGAAAGTGATATCACTCCTCTGGGTCATTGACACTACCCCATTCTAATGATGGTTTAGCAGGAGGAAGGAGGGGTGAGTTATCACTAGTAAGATGAGAATAGGGGAGTCAGGAGACCCTTTCTGTGACGGTCCCTACCGTGCCATGCAGACGGCCAGGCATGGTCATTCCCCAAGTGGCTCAAAGAGGTATTGAACCTATGACTGCCTGTTACTTTGCCTCTGAGCCACACCTCAGTTCCTTTCAGCTTGCTTTCCACCTTTGCCTAGTTCTGTGAGAAATACTTGTTGCAATTAGTAACTGTCACTCCTGGTTCAGCTGAGGCAGTTTATCCAATCAGTTGGGTATAAAACACTGCCTCACTCTGAGGGCTTTGTCCGTTCATTGTCTCCTGTTTTGCCTAAGGTTCCTGTATTCTAGTGTTCCAGTTACAGTGTTCCAAGACTGACTCCGGCTTCTGACCCTGGCTCTGCTTATCGTTTATTCCGACTTCTGGAATCCCTGACTACGGCTTTACTTCGACTATCCTTTGGCAAATTCCTGTCAAGCCCCCGTGCACAGATTCACAGCCCAGGTAGCTTATCTCTTTGTTACCGTGGGCTGTGTGTATTTGCAAGGGTGAGCGTACATCTCTGCGCCATGGACTCCAACCTAGGTAAGCCCTTACACTTCCAAAGACATTGCTAGTTAAAGTTAAAAATGATAAGATGAATACAAAGAGCACAGCCTACCCGCTGGGTAGTTCAGTTTTTCAACCAAACATTTCTGTGCTATACCAGTCCATCCTACTCTTTTGTTGGTATCCTGGTGATTCTAGGACAAATTTGCAGATAAAAGAGAGGGTACTCCTTTTAGGCAGTCCATAGATGGTGTGACTTTCTTTTCTGCAACCCATGAAGAAAATCGCTCAATTCCCCCATCAACATTGACTGCGAATGCCTATCTTGGAGCTATTGTGTTCTACCAATGGGGAAGTCATTTATTTGTAGCAGCTATAGCTGCTGGCAGTAATCGTATGCCGAAAATCCAACATGCTAGTTGTAACCAAGTCAATCCATGCATCAACTTCAGTACATTCAGCATGCCTTTTAGATGGTTCGAATCTCGGCCGGTCCTTGCTGAACGGGACGAGATTTAAACCATTCATAGCCGGCTTAAAGTGGTTATATATGGTGAAGGATTTTTACTGACATGCATTCTATGCATACCGCTAAAAAAAAAAAAAACTTTAGTGTGCAGCCCCATAATACTTACCTGATCCCAATCCAGTGTTCTGCATGAGAGTGGCGGCTCTCCTAGGTATCTATCTCCTCATTGGCTGAGACACAGCAGCAGAAACCATTGGCGCTCTCTGTTGTCAATAACAGCCAGTGAGATGGAAGATATTTGGGAATGCCACTGCTCTTACACATCGCTGGATCAGGCGCGGGTAAACTTTAGGGGGTTCTGCGGGGAATATTAGACGTACAGAGGTGGCTCGGAAGCGAGCAAGGATGAGTACCCCTAGAGCAAGCGGCTTGCTCTGAGGGCACTCTGCAAGGGGGAGGGGCCAGAAGCGCCTGCAGGGGGACCCGAGAAGAGGAGGATCGGGGCTGCTCTATGCAAAACCATTGCACAGAGCAGGTATGATATGTTTATTATTTAAAAAAAAAAAAACCTTTAAGGCTGGCCATTAGATTATGAAATTCTCTTTCCTTCAACTCTCCCGCTGTGCTATTGAATTCTGACAGTGGGAGGTTTCCTCACTGTTAGAACAAAATAATCACTGCTGGTGGCTTTAAAAAAAAAAATACAGACAGGCTTGTTCTGCTGAAGTCGATCAATAGATTGACTTTAGTACAGCCAGCCTGCCCATAGATGATTAAAATTTGTCCGATTCCTGCTACCCAGACGCATTTCCATCCATCTATGGCTGGCTTTAGACAGTTGTAACCAAAACTGGTCTTTCTATTGGATGAATTCTACGTACCTCCTGTTTTAGTGACAACGGTAAAATTCAGAATTTCCCATCTCTTATTCACTAGGATTGGTGATCACCAGGACAAATAGTGAGGGTGGATCTCCGCAGGGAAGCAGACAGCACTACATATCACAAACATAAAAACATAAAAATATATGTTTTGGGCTTTAGATACACTTTAACAAATACATGTCATGCCTGGTAGATTTAATCCTTAGGTCCAGTGTAGTTGTTCCAGGAATCCACGAGGCCCACGGATCACAGAATGTTTGGGGGTGCCCTCTATTTTTATCCATAAGGTTAAAATTGGAACACTATCACCCATCTAATTCCAGGCCAATAACATTGCAAGCTTCACAAAATATCTCTCCAGGGGACTTTTTTCATGGTGCTGCTATCACTCCTCATGTAATTCATCTTCTATCTTGCTGTAGCTTAATTTAGTAAGCAGCATATATAATGCAATATGGTGCTTCTGGCACTTTTGTGTTGCTTGAAACACGGTATATTATGGGTTTGCCCTCAGCGTTGCAAAATTGCAATGTTGCATGATTATGAGTATTTAAATAAAATGGAGATATTGTTAAAGGATAAGTGTGCTTATACAGAATATACTTAGTAGGTCTCAATCCCTTCACCAGCGGTTCTAGAAGACAAAATACTTACCTGCCCCACCACCACCAAGGTCTTTTGCTGTGCGGCATTTTTCTAAAATCAGATCTTGTGCTTTCCCGTGTGTGTGTGCGGCTGTATACTGCCTGGTTTTCTTTTATCTGCGTTGATCAATAACTGGATTCTGCAGTTAATCCTGAGTGATTTTTTTTTTTTTTTTCACATATAAAACGGCATGTTTGTCATAAAGCCATCTGTGTAGCGTAGCCCTAATTTTGCATGAAGCTCATTGCTGCTTATTTATATACTGTCAACATATTGTAGTAGAAAGTACAGCCCGGAACTGAGCGTAGCATAAGTGCAGGGTTAGCATGACTGGGGTGGGGCTGTGAGGCGGAGAGGTAGGGGTTAACTAGTCAGTCAGTGGGGGGAGTTTGAGATACTTTTAGGGGGGTGGAGCTTAGGTGCAGTGGTCAGTTGGGAAGAAGAAGGTAGTGAGGAAGGTGAATTTCGGCGGTGCAGGTTAGCTAGTTAAGTATGGGGGACGTGGAGCGCTTATTGCAGCAGCTGCGGGAGGAGACGGCGGCTAGGGGGACTGAATGGCTGCAATCCACCATGGCATCCCTGCTTCAGGGTCCCAGCCAGGCATCCGCTAGCACGCTCGCCAATTCACAGCCCGCGAAACGGCCACGTGCTAGGAGGTCGCGACCTCCGGAGCGTTTTCGTCCCACGGCCGATGCGGACAGAGGGAGGACTGGGGCCAGCGAGATGGAAGGGGAGCCGCCTGTAAAAAAGTTGTCGGCGGTGAGTCCACGGACACGGCGGGCACGGGGGGGGGAGCGCATCAGTGGTCCCTGCTCCCGCTCCTCCAGCGGGGGGAAGAGAGACGGAGAACGGCGGCCTTGGCAGGCTCCACGCCTGGCCGGAAGGCGGCTCGGCGGGGGAGAGACGTCGCGGCGGGTGACGGCTTGGCAGAGAAGGCGGCCGGGGCCTGTAATCCTGATAGGAGAGGCCGCAGTGGGCCGGCGGTCGGTGCAGGAGGATATCGGGGGGACCATGTCGCTTCACGGTCCAGGAACACGGTGAGGTGGGCTTCGCCAGCCCGGCCTGTAGCCCGGCGGGGAAGTGCCAGACCTCGTGCAGAGATGGAGCGAACGGCGCAGGGTGATGACGTCACGCCTGGGCGCCCGGCGGCAACGGGGAATCCAGACCAGCGGCCTGGGGAGAAGGATCAAGAGATGGCCGGGAGTTCCCAAGACAGCCTGTCGGAAGGAGAAGTGGATGAGCGGGACACAGCAGGGAGACGGGAGACGACGCACAGAACTGGAGGCACGGCTGGATGTCTGCTGCAACGGATGCAGCCAGGTGAGCACATTGTGGTACCGATTTCTTCTGCTGTTAGTAAAGCTAGGCCCTCAAGGAGGGGGACAGTGGGGACGAGAGATAGGGAGGCTGGGGAGGGTCCCAGTGCAGGTGTCCAGTCCATGGGAGCAACAGGGGAACAGGCTGGGGGGATGGTGCAGGTGTTGTTGGCAGGTCTCAGGGAAGCGCTTGCGCGCTGTGAGGCTGGCGCACGGCCGGTGGGTGGCATCTCTCCTGTGGCTGCGTGGGCAGTGCCCGGCACCTCTACGGGTCAGGGAGCTGCGCTTGCGGCTTCAGGCCCGGTAGTGGCTCCGGGAGGTACAGTGTTGGTGGGGGGCACGAGTGTTGGGGGAATGGGGGTGGCCAGTACGGGGCCCCCACCGGCAGCGCCGGTGGTGGCGGCTGCAGCGACCACAGTGGCTGGGGATGCAGCAGCGGCCGGTAAAGGGTCGGCTGGTTTGGATGGGTTGCGTTTGGCGGATGCTGCCAAATGTGAAGTGTACGTTTGTTTTGAAGGGCCGTTAGGAGCGCACTTAAAAGCAGAGATTAAGGAGCGCATTTGGAAGGGGGAATACGTTGAAATTTTCTCTTTGTTGCCCTTGGAGAAGTTTAACCTGGACAAGGTTAAGCCGGATGAGAGCAAGAAAGAAGAAGAGGAAAAGAGGCGCTATCGTTTGATTCCACGTACGTTTGCAAATTGGTTGCAAGCGTTCGCGATTCTGGCGAGCGTGATTGGGGAAAAGGCGCCTGAGAATTGCTCACCGCTCTTCTGTTACCTCGATTCCATCGGGGAAGCACAAAGAGTGTACGGTGGGACTGCATGGCTGCGCTACGATGAGCAGTTCAGGCAGAGAAAAGCGGTTCGTCCTTCGATAAGATGGGATCACAAAGACATTAGTCTTTGGATGAAGCTGATGTCTTCTCCGAGGGGTTCTTTGCCGCCCTTTCAGGGGGGGGCCGGGGGTTCGGGGTTGTCTGGACAACCGGCCGGAGGGCGAGCGGGTTTCTGCTGGCAATTTAATGCGGGGACTTGCAAATTCGGAGCCAAGTGTTGGTTCCGACACGAGTGCTCCACATGTGGGGGCTCTCATTCGCAGTCCCGGTGCTTTAAACAGGGACGAGGAAAGGGAGGGAATGTTGGAAAAAGGGAAGACGCCAGTGATGGTAGGAAGGATGGTTCCCTTTCTAAAGCGGTACCCTGATAGGGACGCGGCCCGGCTGTTGGAATTGGGTTTCAGGGAGGGGTTTCAATTGAATAGTCAGCTCCGGGCGGTTCCGCCTGCAGCTGAGAATTTGAAATCGGCAAAAGAACACGCTGAGGTAGTTACGAAAAAATTGTTAAAGGAGGTGGCGTTGGGCCGGATGGCCGGCCCGTTTAAGGCACCGCCGGTACCAGATTTGGTAATATCCCCGTTGGGAGTGGTGCCCAAGAAGGAGCCGAATCTGTTTCGGCTCATCCACCATTTGTCCCACCCTCGGGGGGGGTCGGTTAATGATTCCATTGATCCGGACCTCTGCACTGTGTCGTATACGTCCTTTGATGAGGCAGTTGCATGGGTGCAGCGTTTGGGCCAGGGGGCCTTGCTGGCTAAGACGGATATTGAGGCGGCTTTTCGCCTCTTACCAGTTCACCCGAAGTGTTGCCGATTGTTGGGCTGTCGGTGGCAGGGAGAGTATTTTGTAGATAGATGTTTACCCATGGGGTGTGCTATTTCATGTTCGTTGTTTGAGCAGTTTAGTTCGTTTTTGGAATGGGCAGTGCGGGATGTGTCCGGCCTGTCCTCCGTCCTACATTATTTGGATGACTTTTTGTGTATGGGGCCTGCAGGGAGCAAAGTTTGTGCGTCCTTGCTGGCCACGATTCAGCATGTGTTCGCTAATTTTGGGGTGCCATTGGCTGCGGAAAAAACGGAGGGTCCGGTCACCGAGTTGTGTTTTTTGGGAATTGTAATTGATACTGTGGCTATGGAGTGCCGGTGGCCCCTAGATAAATTGGAAGGTTTAAGGCAGGAGGTGGCGGAGGCCATCAAGGGGAAGAAGATTCAGCTTCGTGGGTTGCAATCGCTGCTTGGGAAGCTTAATTTTGCCTGCAGGATCATGCCCATGGGGCGTGTGTTTTGCCGGCGTTTGGCGGCTGCCACGGCCAGGGTTCGGGCCCCACACCACTTTATCAGGTTGGGGTCGGAGCTCAAGGAGGATTTGAAGGTTTGGGATTCTTTCCTGGCGTCCTATAATGGCCGTTCACTGTGGTTGGAAAGGGCTGTTTCCAATTTTGATATGGAATTATTTACGGATGTGGCTGGTTCTGGCGGTTTTGGGGCCTTTTTTCAGGGTAGGTGGAGCGCCGGGGAGTGGCCGGAACATTGGAAGGAGGAGGGCTTGGTGCGTAATTTAGCGGGTTTGGAGCTATTTCCCATCGTATTAGCACTGGAGCTATGGGGTGAGGAGTTCCGGAATAGGCGGGTGAGGTTTCATTGTGATAATATGGGGGTGGTACAGGCCATTAATAGCAACACCGCGTCATCGCCACCGGTTGTGCGATTGCTGCGTCATCTGGTTTTGCTTTGTTTAAATCAGGGGTCTCAAAGTACCGGCCCGCGGGCCATTTGCGGCCCGCGGACCGGTTAAAAATGGCCCGCAGGCAGGGCCGATCCAGGACTAGAGGTCGACCGATATTTGGCCATTAGGCCGATATATAGCACTGGCCGCTGCTCTTCCTCCCTTCTCCACACTCAGCGCTTGATGCTTGTGTGAAACTGACACGTAACAGGAGGAGAGAGACAGAGGGATCTGTCAGATTTGAGGTTGATGTCGGGGGTGGGCGGGACCCGGCCGGGGTGGGCGGGACCCGGCTAATATCAAACACCAGCCAATGGGATCTGGGCGGGCAGCTACGTGTATGTGGCCCGCCCCTTTTCTTAAGCAGCCCAATCATTAGCTGATGTTTGACAGCTGCTGGTCCCGCCCACCTCGGCCGGGTCCCGCCCTCCCCTACATCAACCTCAATTCTGACAGATCCCTCTGTCTCTCTCCTCTGTGCTACGTGTCAGTTTCACACAAGCATCAAGCGCTGAGTGTGGACAGCTCCTTGTCAGTTTCACACACGGTTACACTCCGCTCAGTGTGAAACCTGCCAGTGCCACCTGCCTGTGCCAATCAGTGCCATCTGTCAGTGCCAGCTGCCAGTGCCACTGCCAATCAGTGCCACCTGCCAGTGCCAACCAGTCTGCCATTGCCACCTGCCACCTCCAACCAGTAACACCTGCCAGTGCCACCTGCCACCGCCAATCAGTGCCACCGCCAACCAGTGCCTGCCAGTGCCACCGCCAACCAGTGCCCCTGCCAATCAAAGCCACCTGCCAGTGCCACCTTCCGCCACCTGCCAGTGCCACGCCAATCAGTGCCAACCAGTGCTTGCCAGTGCCACCTGCCACCACCTGCCAGTGCCATGCCACTCAGTGCCACCTGCCAGTGCCACGCCAATCAGTGCCACCTGCCAGTGCCAATAGTGCCACCTGCCAGTTCCAAACCAGTGCCACCTGCCAGTTTCAAACCAGTGCCACTTGCCAATGCCTGCCAGTGCCACCTTCCAGTGCCACTGCCAATAAGTGCCACCTGCCAGTGCCATTGCCAATCAGTGCCACCTGCCAGTGCCATCTGTCAGTGCCAATCAGTGCACCCTCCAAACAGTGCAACGTGCCACCTGCCAGTGCCACCTGCCAGTGACAGACAGTGCCACCTGCCAGTGCCACCTGCCTAAGCCAACCAGTGCCACCTGCCACGGCCAACCCGTGCCATCTGTACTGAGGACATCAAGTGTGTGGTAGAGTGACAGGAGCAAGCAGGGAGGAGTGGAGTGGGTGAGGTTTTTTTTTTTTCAAATCGGCCTAAAATATCGGCCACAAAAATCGTCATCATATATCGGCCATCGGCCGCCCCGATTTCTAAATATTGGCATCGGCCAGAGAAAAATCCATATCGGTCGACCTCTATCCAGGATGTCTTTTTGAACTGCACCCAGGCACCACAGAGGGGGAGGTGCCAAAGAGCTTTACCTCTCCATCTCTTCTGTCCTCTCCGCTGCACGCTGCTGCAGCCCAGAGAGAGAACAGAGCTGAGAATGGAGCGGAGGAAGGATCCGCTCATCGATCCGCCCACCTAGGCATTGACGATCGACCAGAGCCCCAAACCAGGGTCCTGCTGCCACCTCAGGGCAGGAGATTGTGTTCTCTGGGTCCCCTGTCACTAGGCCTGTATGGAAGCCAGGAGGAGAGGACTCTGGAGGCAGATGATCCTGACTGCCAGGAGAGGTGAGTGAGCATCACACTGAGGCAAAGTCCTTAGTGGGGTGACTGGGGTAGAAATTTGTGCAGTGTGGGGGGTATTTTATGCAGTGTGGAGGGTGATTGTGCAGTGTGGGGGGTAATTGTGTAGTGTGGGGGTAATTATGGAGTGTGTGGGGTATTTTATGGAGTGTGGGGGGTATTTTATGGAGTGTGGGGGGTATTTTGTGGAGTGTGGGGGGTATTTTGTGGAGTGTGGGGGGTATTTTGTGGAGTGTGGGGGGTATTTTGTGGAGTGTGGGGGGTATTTTGTGGAGTGTGGGGGGTATTTTGTGGAGTGTGGGGGGTATTTTGTGGAGTGTGGGGGGTATTTTGTGGAGTGTGGGGGGTATTTTGTGGAGTGTGGGGGGTATTTTGTGGAGTGTGGGGGGTATTTTGTGGAGTGTGGGGGGTATTTTGTGGAGTGTGGGGGGTATTTTGTGGAGTGTGGGGGGTATTTTGTGGAGTGTGGGGGGTATTTTGTGGAGTGTGGGGGGTATTTTGTGGAGTGTGGGGGGTATTTTGTGGAGTGTGGGGGGTATTTTGTGGAGTGTGGGGGGTATTTTGTGGAGTGTGGGGGGTATTTTGTGGAGTGTGGGGGGTATTTTGTGGAGTGTGGGGGGTATTTTGTGGAGTGTGGGGGGTATTTTGTGGAGTGTGGGGGGTATTTTGTGGAGTGTGGGGGGTATTTTGTGGAGTGTGGGGGGTATTTTGTGGAGTGTGGGGGGTATTTGTGCAGTGTGTGGCTATTTGTGCAGTGTGGGAGGGGTAATGCTGGGGGTTAATAATGCGTTTGCTGACACCAATGCTGGGTTAATAATGCGCTTACGGACACCAGTACTGGGTATAATGCGTTTGCTGACACCAGTGCTGGGGGTTAATAATGCGTTTGCTGACACCAGTGCTGGGTATAGTATAGTATAGTATTGCTGGTATAGTTCATTGCTTTTGAAGTTTTAAAAGTTTGCATGCGGCCCCCCATGGGATATGAAAATTGTCATGTGGCCCTCAGGCAATTTGAGTTTGAGACCCCTGGTTTAAATAATAACTGTTTTGTTACTGCTGTGCATGTTCCTGGGATTGAGAATACTGTAGCTGATGCATTGTCTCGTTTCCAGTGGGACAGATTTCGTCAACTGGTGCCGGAAGCGGACGTGCAGGGGAGTCCTTGCCCAGAGAGTTTGTGGAGCATCGTGTTACCACGGCGCAATTGTTGATTCGTAGGTCTGTCTCGGCAACTACTTGGCAAGCATACAGTAAGGTGTGGTTGGAATGGGAGGTCTTATTGCGGGAAGTAGGGGACGATGTTGGTAAGGCGAGCAAGGTGCAGCTACTCCTTTACTTTATAGGACGGAATTTTGAGCAGGGGGTATCGGCGTCCTATATGGCTCGCAAGTTGGCTGGTTTGGCGTTCATGTTCCAAATGGCGGTCAAGCGGGATGTTACAAAAGATTTTATGGTACGGCGTGCTATGCGCGGATATCGCGCTGGTCGAGCGGCTGCCGACACAAGACGCCCGGTTTCATTTGCTGTGTTAAGTGAAGTGGTGGCACAGTTGGAAAATGTTTGTTTGTCGAGGTTTGAGTGTGTGTTGTTCAGGGCGGTATTTATATTGGCTTTTTTCGGGGCGTTTAGGGTTGGTGAAATGGTGAGTAAGAATAAAAGGGGGGAAGGCGGTTTGGATGTACAAGACGTATGGGTGCAGGGGGATGCTTTAGGTGTATTCCTCAAGAAGTCAAAGACGGATCAATTGGGAAAGGGGGCATGGGTGGAGTTGCGGTCGGTCCCAGGTTCCCCCTTGTGTCCGGTGACGGCTGTGGGGGAATTCTGTAGAGTTAGGCCTGCCGGTGGGGGGACATTCTTTCGTCATGAGGATGGTTCAGCCCTGTCCCGTTTTCAGTTTCAGGCTGTGCTTAGACAATGTTTGAGGGCGACTGGGCGAAAAGCGGAAGAGTATTCTTCCCATGCGTTCCGCATTGGGGCGGCTACCGAAGCGGTTCGTTGGGGTTTGGATGAACAGGTGGTGCAGCGTATTGGGCGTTGGGAATTAGCACGTTTTAAGCTTTATGTTCGCCCTAACTTGTTGTAGAATGGGGGGGGGGGAGGTTGTTGTTTTTTGGGGAATTGTGTTACGGAGGGAGCGTTATAATTGATTTGCTATATTTCTCTTTGTTTTGTTTCTTGTCTTTCAGGAGCAACAACCTGCCTGGTGTGGATATTTGGACACTCTTATGTTTATTGGGGTGCCAGAAGGGCAGATGTCAGAAAGGACGGCAGGTTGTTGGGTTTGTCAGGGGAGGAAGGGATGGTGCGGTGGATTGGTTTTCCGGGGATGTTGTGGTCTAGGGTTGTTCCGGAAATGCACAGGTTTGCTAGTCTTGACCGCCCTCCGGATGTAGTGGTATTACATGTGGGGGGCAATGATCTGGGCGTGAGGTGTGCTCGGGAATTGATTAGGGATATAAAATTTGATCTTCTGCGGCTGCAATCCAGTTTTCCTGATACTATATTTGTGTGGTCAGATATGGTGGCCAGGACAGCTTGGCGTTTGGCGCGCTCTGTGGCAGGATTGAATAGAGCGCGAGTAAAAGTTAATAAAGCGGTAGCAAAATTTTTTGTAAGGAATGGGGGTTTGGCTGTTAGGCACAGGGATTTGGAGGAGGAGACATGGCGTTTTCTGCGCTCGGATGGGATGCATTTGAACGCGATTGGCATTGATTTGTGGCAGTTGGGATTACAAGATGGTGTGCAGCGAGCAGTTAGAGTTTGGAGGGCGACACACACGTAAGGTTGTCACGTGTGTGTCCCGTGGCAGTAGGTATTGGGGGTCTTTGAAGGCGGTGATGAGAATAATTGAGGTTTAAAATGGGGGTTGGACTCATACGGATGTATGGGCGACCTTTCCCAGAAAAAATGGCAACATTGGTGGTATAAAAGTTGTATCTGGAAGGAATAATGTGCTTGTCCCTGAGTTTGCGTAATGCACGGCGTGGGGCCTTACATGGGTGTACCGATGCAACGAGTTGGAAAAAGTTATGCCGCGTACACACGGTCGGACTTTCCGGCATACTTGGTCCGGCGGACCAGAGTGTGCCGGACAATCCGCCCGTGTGTGGGCGGCGGCGGACTTTTCCGGCGGACTTCTTCCCAAAAGCCCGCCGGACCTAGATTTGAAGAAAGTTTCAAATCTTTCCGTCGGACTCAGTTTCGGGCGGAAAGTCCGCTCGTGTGTGTGCTGGTCCAACGGAAAGGCCGCTCGTGTGTAGGCTGGTCCGACAGACCAAATACGACACGAGGGCAGGGTATTGCATCTCGCGCTCGCTGCAATAGGAAAAACAAATCTTCCTATTGCGGCGAGCGCGGGGCATACCAGGCCCTTAGGTCTGGTATGGATTATAAAGGGGAACCCCTACGCCGAAAAAACGGCGTGGGGCCCCCCCTAAAATCCATACCAGACCCCGATCCGAGCACGCAGCCTGGCCGGTCAGGAAAGGGGGTGGGGACGAGCGAGCGCGCCCCCCCACCTCCTAAACCGTACCAGGCCGCATGCCCTCAACATGGGGGGTGGGTGCTTTGGGGGAGGGGGGCACCTTGTCCCCATGTTGATGAGGACAAGGGCCTCTTCCCGACAACCCTGGCCGTTGGTTGTCGGGGTCTGCGGGCGGGGGCTTATCGGAATCTGGGAGCCCCCTTTAATAAGGGGGCCCCCAGATCCCGGCCCCCCACCCTATGTAAATGAGTATGGGGTACATGGTCTTCCTCCGGCTTCGGGGGTCTTCTTCCGACTTCGGGGGTCCCTCCGCTTCATCTTCTCCCGGCGTCCGGTTGGTTCTTCTCCGCTCTCTTCTCCCGGTGTTCCAGTTCTTCGGCCGGCTCCTCTGCTGTGTTCAGGTAGCTCTCTTGCCAGCAGAGGTCCGGACTTCTGAGCTGCTGGGCTTCTTGTCTTCTCTTCTCTTCTCTTCCCCCAGATGTTGACACGACGCTCTCTCCGGCTGGACTGGTCTCCGAGGGCTGCGTTGTGACTTTTATATAGGCGGAGACCCCGCCCCCTTTTGATGTCACAGTCCCTGGGCATGCTGGGACTGTGACGTTTTAGGGGGCGTGGTCGACCACGCCCCCTAAACCGTCACAGTCCCAGCATGCCCAGGGACTGTGACATCATATGGGGGCGGGGTCTCCGCCTATATAAGTCACAACGCAGCCCTCGGAGACCAGTCCAGCCGGAGAGAGCGTCGTGTCAACATCTGGGGGAAGAGAAGAGAAGAAGCCCAGCAGCCCAGAAGTCCGGACCTCCGCTGGCAATAGAGCTACATGAAGACGGCGGAGGGGCCGGCCGAAGACCTGGGACACCGGGAGAAGAGGCCGGAGAGCGGAGAAGAACCAACCGGACGCCGGGAGAAGATGAAGCGGAGGGACCCCCGAAGCCGGAAGAAGACCCCCGAAGCCGGAGGAAGATCCCCCCCCCCGGAGCTGTTTAATAAAATATTTTAAAAACCTGTGTAGTGTGTTTTATTACTTACACTTTTTTCCTAGGTAAATGGGTAGGGGTACCATGTACCCCATACTCATTTACATAGGGTGGGGGGCCGGGATCTGGGGGCCCCCTTATTAAAGGGGGCTCCCAGATTCCGATAAGCCCCCGCCCGCAGACCCCGACAACCAACGGCCAGGGTTGTCGGGAAGAGGCCCTTGTCCTCATCAACATGGGGACAAGGTGCTTTGTGGTGGGGGGGGCACCATAAGGCGCCCCCCTCCCCCAAAGCACCCACCCCCCATGTTGAGGGCATGCGGCCTGGTACGGTTCAGGAGGGGGGGGGGGCGCTCGCTCGTCCCCTTTCCTGACCGGCCAGGCTGCGTGCTCGGATCGGGGTCTGGTATGGATTTCAGGGGGGACCCCACGCCGTTTTTTCGGCGTAGGGGCTTCCCTTTATAATCCATACCAGACCTAAGGGCCTGGTATGCCCCGCGACGGGGCTCGCAAGGTGTCAATCTCGCCGATAAAAGCGGCAAGATTGACATCCTTTGCTAGTCCCGTCGCACCTGAGTCACGTTCAAAATGAACGGACTTGGCCGTGTGTGGACAAGTCCGTTCATTCTGAAAGTCCGCCGGAACTCCGGCGAAAGTCCGTCGGAAAGACGGGCGGACCTAGCCCGCCGGAAAGTCCCGTCGTGTGTGGGCAAGTCTGTCCGTTTTAAAGTCCGGCGCACCTGGCGGACAAAGTCCGTCGGAAAGTGTGCCGGACCAAGTATGCCGGAAAGTCCGACCGTGTGTACGCGGCATTAGAGTTGGCCTTCAAAGACCTCCAGGAAAAAAGAAAGTTGTTATGCTGTATAGTTGGTTTAATGTTATTTAAAAAAATGTATTTATAAGCATTTAAGTTATATGTTGAAGAATGTTGATATTTGGTATTTTTGTTATAATAAAAGGCTGCTATGGCCATTCGACTCCAAAGAGAAGTTTTGTGTCGTCTGGTCATTGGGTAAGAAATAGGTAGTGAATAAGTTTGGGTTAATGAAGGGAGCCTCACTATATGCCACATCCCATAGTCATGAATAAGGGTGTTTCTAGCAGCAGAGGGGTGGTTCTTAAAGCACCAATACCCATTATATTATCATGATTGGCACATGAAGCACAGGACATATAATTCCTATAGGTCAGAGCATTGGTAACCAAACTGCAGTCTTTTTGCATGTGTTTATCTGGTGCTTTGAGCTGTATTCCCCCTCCACTGATACCAGGTGCTCTTTCTTCTACTAACACTGACCTCAACAGCATAGCTCCCAACTGTCTCTGATTTCGAGGGACTGTCCCTGATTTGGAGCAATGTCCCTCTGTCCCTCATTCCTCCTCATTTGTCCTTCATTTTGGTCTGATCCTCATAGTTGTATATAAAATGTACTTTTTATCTTTCAAAAAGTGTTTCCCAGTGCTAAACATTTCATCCAATTTCTAAACTGCTGCATTTGTACATTTTAAGAGCCAATATAAAAGAATAGTAGTGATAAAAAAAAAAGTCCTTGTGGATTTAATTAAGCTTTTTTTTTTTTTTTGGTTAATTTTCCTTTACGGGGGTGTGGCAGGGGGAGCGTGTCCTATACCTACATACGTTTTGTTATTAGGTGTCCCTCATTCTCATTCTCATCTCAAAATGTTGAGAGGTATGCTCAACAGTAGGGCATAGCTCCTCTCACTAACACCCAAAGTTGGGGTACTATTCCTTACAGTAACATCCAATATTGGGGCACTATTCTTCCCACTGACATCTAATGGTAGGGCACTATTCCTTACACTAACATCCAATGATGGGGCACTATTCTTCCCACTGACATCTAATGGTAGGGCACTATTCCTTACAGTAACATCCAATGTTGGGGCACTATTCTTCCCACTGACATCTAATGGTAGGGCACTATTCCTTACACTAACATCCAATGATGGGGCACTATTCTTCCCACTGACATCTAATGGCAGGGCACTATTCCTCCCACCGATACCAGAGATGAGGCATCATTCCTCTTGCTGATACGAAAGATGGAACCTTATTCCTTCCACTGACACCAGCGATGGGGCACAAATAATATTTTGTTTTACTCTGACTGACCACCAATTCTCAGGCATTGTTCACTGAGGCATTTTCTAATCCCACTGGCCAGTCTATCCCTTCACAGTCTAAAGGACAGTACACTGGCCCTTTCTTTAGAAAATGTGGAGAACCCTGGGCAGTGGCGATGCGTCCATAAAGGGCGCAGGTGTGCCGCTCCCCTCTCCTGACGCTCATTAATCACCTATCTATGGTCGCTGCTGACACCCCCTATTCAGGTGCCCGGCCCATTTTTGGGCGCCGTGCATCTGAATTACACTGGCGGGGTGATTTTTGGAAGCACCTGATTAGAGCCATAGGCTCTAATAGGCGCCCAAAAACGTGAGAAGTGGGCGCAACGCTGTGCGTTCACTTCTCACTCAGCTGTATTTTAGCAAAGCGAAGGAATTCGCTTTACTAACATTGAACCACCTCTCAGCCAATCAGGTTGCCGGGTCTGCGTTACCTGTCACCTGATTGGTTGAAATGACAAACGCTGTGATTGGACGCCTATCAGGCGTCCAATCATAGCAGAGGGCGGGAGAAGACATCGGGGTCAGGGAAGAAATGGGAGACCATTTGCCGACTGCCACCCGAGACAAGTTAAGTGCCGGGCAGACGGCGAGGGGCACAGTGGCAGCACTTGGGGCACAGTGGCAGCATATGATGGGCACAGTGAGGCTGCAATTGATGGGTTTTTTTTTTCATAATTTTTCAGTTTGTTTGCGCCTCCCCCCCCCCCCCCCCCCCAAAAAAAAAAAAATTTTGAGCCCCAGCCCCCACTGCCCCTTGGTTAGAGAATAATTCCTTCTTTCCCATTTGATTCCTAACTTTCACTTGCTTTGATACAATAGGATTGTTTTACTAAAGACACAGACTGTTCCTTTTGCAAAGAAATTTACACTTTGCAAGGGAGTTTAGTGAATTTGGTGATGTTCTGCTGGCTTCCGTCATCTAACCATGTACAAGCATAAATGCTGTGTGTTTTTTTTTTTTCCTTGCACGTGATTGGGTTTTCTTTCTGTAGCAAGGTCAAATGAGAACCTCCAGGGCCAAAGATAGCTGACATCCTTCAATATGTGGTGGGTTGTGAGGCATAATGGGTGCAAGGTGGAAGTTATTGGGCGCCAGACACTTCTTGAATGCAAAAGAGATGTTTATTTCTCTTACAAACTTTTATGGGGGAAAGAGGGTTAGGGCCAGGACACCCTTGGGTAGTTGCAAGTTCATTTAGCAGACTCCGAGACTTAAATAAGAGGACAGCCATGCAGGAAAAGGCCTTCAGCGAGAAGCCACATCTGCACTTGCAGGAATGCTGTCTCTTTTGGCAACAGTCTTTAACAGTTCCTAACACCAAACATAACAGTTCCTTCACTTTCACTACAACTTCTCCTCGTAGTTAATCAGCACACTAAATTCCCTGTCTCTCACTAGACCCTCTGATTCACTGCCACTTGAACTTCTCCAATCTCTATGGTGGTATCTTCCTCAAACGTCACCCTCTCTTCTCTACTGGGTCCCTAGCTTTGCACTCCCGATAATTCTCAAGCTTCACCCCTGCTGGCCTGCTTGGTCCCTGACTTGGCACACAAGGCTGCTCTGCAAGCGTCGCCTCCGCTGGCTGGGTCCCTGACTTGATCACCAACTGAAGTTTTCCCGATTCTCCACTGTACCCCTTCGGTGAGAATACTGCTCCGGTACTTGTTTCAGTTACTCACTGTGGTCCCTGGTAATCAGACGGATGGTCCCTTTGTGGCGACAGCTTCCCCTCTACCTCCGACCACTGACAGGTTCTCCGGCCGGCAGGACCAACACTTCTGGTTGGACTGCAAGTCGCAGTCCCAACCCTGCGCTGTTCTCTCTCGTTTCTGAATGGGCCTCAGACAGGCTAGCAGCCAGGTGTCCCCGGGATAGGCCCAATCTCTGGCCTAGCACCCCGGGGCACACGACACACGTCCACCCAGACAGCCGTCCAGGTGGTACAGAACATAAATCGCCTGACTCCACCCGAATATATAGGCTCTCCCAGCAGGCCAAGGGATTCAAGAAAACCCCTGCTCATTGGCTGAAATGCCCCATATACCCATAACTAGGGTTGTCCCGATACCGATACTAGTATCGGTATCGGCACCGATACCAAGCATTTGCCCAAGTACTTGTACTCGGGCAAATGCTCCCGATGCTTCCGCCGATACCTTGACTGTCAGCGGTGATCGGTGTGTGGGGGAGTTACAAGCTTCTCCCCCCGCGGCTTTCAGCTGCTTAGTGACATACAGCGGTGATCGGTGCTTGTAATTCCCCCACACGCGATCACCGCTGACTGTCACCTCCTCCTCCTTAGTCCTCCTCCGTTCCTCTGTCCCCCTCCGCTGTCCTGCTCCATTGCTGTGTCCCCCTCCGTTCCTCTGTCCCCCCCCCCCGCTGTCCTCCTTCTTTGCTCTGTCCCCCTCCGCTGTCCTCCTCCGTTCCTCTGTCCACATCCCGCTGTCCTTCTTCTTTGCTCTGTCCCCCTCCGCTGTCCCCATCCGTTCCTCTGTCCCCCTCCGCTGTCCCCATCCGTTCCTCTGTCCCCCTCCGCTGTCCCCATGCGTTCCTCTGTCCCCCTCCGCTGTCCCCATGCGTTCCTCTGTCCCCCTCCGCTGTCCCCATGCGTTCCTCTGTCCCCCTCCGCTGTCCCCATGCGTTCCTCTGTCCCCCTCCGCTGTCCCCATCCGTTCCTCTGTCCCCCTCCGCTGTCCCCATGCGTTCCTCTGTCCCCCTCCGCTGTCCCCATCCGTTCCGGCTTTCCGTTGTCCCCCTCTCTCTTCGTCTGTCCCCTCCGTTCTGCTGTCTCTCTCCGCTGTGTGTATGGAGAGAGTCAGCTGACTCTTTCCATTCACATAACTGAAACCTTGTCATCTCCTGTGATTACAATGTGTCAGTTTATGAATGGAGAGAAGCTGCTGTGTTCTCTCCATTCATTCTCAGTGCAGCTGACGCTGCAGAGAAAGGGACTGGGGAATCTCTATCCTCAGTCTATTTCTCTGTCTCAAGGGGGAGATATCAGAGGTCTGTTAAGACCCCTGATATCTCACCAAAGCCCCCCAACAGGGCTGATTAAAAAAAAAAAAAAAAAACACACACATAGTGCAATAAAGAATAAAAAAAAAAAATTGTAAAAAATAATAAATGTAAATGAAAAAAACAAAACAAAAACACACACACAGACACCGTTCACTATGACCCCCACCCACCCCCCCCCCCCCCCTCAAAAAAAAAAAAAAAAAAAAAAACTGTCACGTGACATTAAAAAAAAAGTATCGGTAATCGGTATCGGCGAGTACTTGAAAAAAAGTATCGGTACTTGTACTCGGTCCTAAAAAAGTGGTATCGGGACATCCCTACCCATAACCTGACCTTGAGTTGCCCTTCTCATATCTAATACCATCAAATACCTGGCCACCTAGTGGTAGAAGAGAAAAATGCAACAAGGCCAAACTTGGGGAGAAATCAATGGATCTCTAGCAATCAACCAGATTAGCCACTCCTGGCAAGTAAATTTGTGAGGAGCAACCCTGCCTAAACTCCAGGGTGCTACATCTGCAAAGTGAGTTTTCACCACAGTTTTCTCTTGCAATGTGCAACTACCTTTGCAGAGTGAACAGCCTATCTAAATTAAAGATTAAAGCTGAGTTCCACCCAAAAGTGGAAGCTCCACTTATCTGCTAACAGGTACAGATGAGTGGCGGTGTTCCACAAAATGCGTCGAGCAACTGGATGGTAATTATGTGTTTTTTACCGTTGAACATCTTATAACTCATATAATTGTATTATGCAGATAATATGATGTATGGCTTTACTTTTTATTCACATGGATCAAATGAGTCTGTTATTATCATCATGTATTACTATTTATTATGCTATGATGCTTTTATGCATTACATGTATGGAATAAATCGATTTGTTTTATACACAAATTTATTCTTAGTTTACCTTGATATATAGCGGTTATATTATAAGCTACTCGTCAGACATACTTGCTATCCATGTGTATCGCATGCTTCATATAAAGTCCCAAATTTTCCTTTTTGAGACACTCAAGTACTTGTTTCTTAAAAATTATTTACAGAATAGTTATGTTTTTTTCTTCTTTTTTATGAAATCACATTGGAGGTCTTAGCTGGGTTCTTCTTTATTTGTTACGTATTAAAAAAACTCAGATTCCCATGTACTAACTAGTCCACTCCTTCAACACACCGGGGCCCTTGCAGGAACACAGGGTTAAAAAAAATCCTGCTTGAGAGTGGCACATGATTTTATTTGAATATTTATAATGCTTTACTTCCCAGTTACTATTAGTCCAAAAGAAAAAAAAAAACTCTCTTCCCTGACAACTACACTCGACTGACAGTTGCCCCATCAAAAATAAGTGTGATCAATACAAAAATAAATAAATAACCAAGTTAACACAAATAGAAAATAAAACAATTAGACTGTGCAACACCACATCTAGAACAATACGAGTTATTACAGAGCATGGCTCTTCCCTGGATTCAGCAATCTCTTTTCTAATGAAGGCAATTTTTGTTATAGGGCCCATTCATGTCATTGTGTCACGGTAACGTGTTAGTGTGATTTATTTTTGTTTTTTTTGTTTTCGTGTTCAATGAAGGTGCTACTTAATGTAATACTTGTTATGCATGTTTAAAGTAGTACTAAAGCTTTTTTTTTTTTTCTTAACCACTTGCTGACCAGCCGCCCTCATTATGCATGTGGCATAGAATGCATGAAGGTAAAGAAAAACTTCCGCCTTTGTAACCTTTTTTCTAACACCCTAGAGCATAAAATGGCGATCATTGCAATACTTCTTTTTTTTCACACCGTATTTGCGCAGCGGTCTTACAAGTGTACTTGTCTTATTTTTTTTTATTCAGAAAAAAAAAAAAAAACGGTAAAGTTAGCCCAATTTATTTTTTTTTTATACTGTGAAAGATAATGTTACGCCAAATAAATTGATACTCAACATGTCATGCTTCATAATTGTGACCGCTCGTGGAATGGCGTCTAACTTTTAGCCCCAAAAAATCTCCATAGGCGACGTTTAAAAAATTCTACAGGTTGCATGTTTTGAGTTACAGAGGAGGTCTAAGGCTAGACTTATTGCTCTCGCTCTAACGACAATACCTCATATGTGTGGTTTGACCACCATTTTCATATGCGGGCGCTACTCATGTATGCATTCACTTCTGCGCGCGAGCTCGTCAGGACGGGGCGCTTTAAAAAAAAAAAAATAATAAATTTCTTATTTATTTTACTTTGATTTTATTTATTTTTTCACTTTAAAAAAAAAAAAAAAAAAAATTTGGGTCACTTTTATTCCTATTACCAGGAATGCAAACATCACTTGTAACAGACAAAAGCATGACAGGACCTCTTAAATATGAGATCTGGGGTCAAAAAGTCCTCAGATCTCATATTTGGACTAAAATGCAATAAAACAAAATTGTTGCCGATTGAAAAAATGACATTGAAAAAATGGCCCTTTTAAGCCGTATGGGCGGAAGTGCCCTGCTATGGTATGGAAACGGGTGGGGGCCATCTTAGCCTCACTCGTCTCCATACCCAGCCCCGACAAGGACCCGATTGCCTCTGCCGCTGCCGACGGCTCTGGTAAGCAGCGGAGAGCGCGGGAGAGTGGCGGGGGCCCTCTCCTGCCTCCGATAACGGTGATCTTGTGGCGAATCTGCCGCAGAGACCACCATTTATCGTAAACACGACCGGCTCCTGAAAAGATGGATACCTCGGTTGTGGCAGCAGCAGCTGCCATTACCGAGATATCCATCTTCAAAGTGCCGATGTATATGTACAGGAGCTGGTCGGCAAGTGGTTAACATGCTGCAGTCGTGTGAATGGGCCTTAAAGTAAACTTGTACTGAGAGAAGCATGGAAGCTGCCAGTGCTGACATAGGTGTTGCTAGGCACAGGGAGCAATGGGCCCTTGGCATTCTATGAAGTGCCTCAGGTCCTGCACTTGTACTTTTCTTCATAAAGGACACCTTAAAGGAGAGCGCCAATAAAATTACCTAAAGCATATGTAGCGCTGGTAGATTTCTAATCTACTGCTGATAGGTCAATTTAGGGGGTTACTTGTTAGGTGAAGTTAGATTTGCCTCTGTTCCAGCTCGGCTGAGTTGCATGTAGTTTCACACTGCGCCGGTGGGTGTCGTTGTCACCATGTGTCGGTGTTGGAAAGGCAACACGTTGAAGTGTATAGATGCTCCTCTGTCCCGGAGATAACTCAGTGAAGGTGGTCCTCCGAGTTGCATTCTGGGAGAGGGTATTTATGGGACAGACGCCATGTTTAGGGGTTCGTTTTCCAGCCACCTGCTGGCCCTCCTGGCCGACAGGTATGCGTTAAGAGTATCCGGCGGACCACGTAGCTGCAGCGTGTGGGTGACCCAGAAGCCTGTCTGGGGCCTACCACAGCAGCAGAGGAACGGTCCTGACTCCTGAGCTGTCTGTTCTGAGTGAAGAAGCTGGACAACTGAGAAGATCCCAGGGGAGGACCCGTCATGGAAGGATCACGCAGAGTGCTGGTCTGGAGAGGGGCCTGGTGACTCAGTTGGAAGACGTATCCTGAAGTAATCTTACTGCATAGTACTGCCAGGTTGGCTTAAAGGTTCAAGTGCTGTGTCTGATATTCACCGCAAACCATTACATCCTGTGGCAGAGGATCGTACGGGTTTTGCTCCAAACAAGTCTGTGGCAGAGACTTTTGTTCGTGCTGCGTACTGGCTGCTAGGCGAGTGAGAGAAGCCTATCCATGCGGGCAAAGATTGAATCCCAAAAGGGGAATACATTCAGCAACAAGTGTAGAATTCCTAATTATGTACTAAAGAATACTAAGAAAATACTAAGAAAAGGTATTTGAGCTTCCCTGCAATTTTCCTTCTACCTGTTATTACCTGTTCATTAAAGCATTGGAAAAGATACTCAAGTGTCTGGTGCCTACATTGTCTGGAGGTAAACTCAACGGGACCCTAAACCCGGTGCCTGTGAAATAGAGGTGGCGAGAGTGAAGGTAACAGCCCGCTTTAAACCAGCAGCTCCACCGAGAGTTATTGCTACACATATGTAAACACAACCGTAAAAATCTCATACAATCGTTGACATGTTAATGATTTCTTAATATTTGCAAATCTGCAACTTTAATTAAAATAATATCTCTTGATCCTGCCATGCAGATCCTTGTTCAGCACTTCCTATATGGGTGACCATGCTCTATGCCTATCTTCCAGTTGTGCTCCAGTGTTGTCGCAGCGTTTCTGATGGAGGGAGTTTGTTTGGTTGCTGCTGAGTGCACCACTGACAGCAGCCCAAAGTAATGGTCATCTTATATACTGGTGCCAGCAACATATCTGGACATCACGTTCACCTATCCTCGCAAGCCTGATGAGGGGGTCCTGAGTGGCATATATATATATACTTGGGATTGTTAGACAAGTTCTAGGGGCAGACTGTCATATCCAAATCCCTAAGTAATCGATTGAAACAAAATTTGAGAGAGCACCACTCTCCCATAAGGTGATGGGACTTTCACGGATATGTCACTGCCTCTGAGGTACGCACATACACAGTGCATAATAATAAAATATACATTTCTTACAAAATATACAGAGCCTAAAAACTTTGACTGTAACATTAGTTCATATAAAGCAAGAATGACACTCAATTCATAAAAACTTGAAAGATGCTTGTGTGTACAGTAAACCGACGCGTTTCGCAGAATCCTTATCTTCTTCTTCTGGGCAGCTCAACATGCATCTAGATCATTCTTCAAACTGACAAAAACATCATAAAGATAACATTAGTATAACTTATAATGAATTTTATATATATATATATATATATATATATATATATATATATATATATATATATATATATATATATATATATATATATATATATATATATATATATGGAACTTGGTAACATAAATATAAGTGCTCACCAAGTTATAAATATAAGTGCTCACCAAGTTCTACGACATTGACTCTGTGCAAACTGCAGCATCAAAAAGAACGACGAACGGACCTTCATCCGGTAATTGATCAGTGATGTCAGAGTCACCGAACTGGGCTGGTGGGCATCGGATCATATCCAGGGCAAAATGGTTAAAACCAGTAGTTATCTACAATAAAGGACATTTATTCAGATGCAAAATCCTTTACATCATCATATATGCAGAGGCATCAAAACGAACTACATCTACACTAAATGCTATGTGGGAAGCGAGGGGGGAGGGAAGAAAAAGGAAAAGGAAGAAGGAGGGGAAGAAAGAGAAAAGAGGAAGGAAAGAGAGAAAAGTGTAACAAAAATGACAGGTAAAGCGCTGACAAAAAATAACAGCGCTTCACCATCATTTTTGCGGCACTTTTCGGCTGCCAGTGGGTGCTAGCGCTTTTAACCCCTGCTAACGACCGTAAAAGGGTTAAATGCTCTCGCAAAGCTCCGCTACATCAGCGTTTTGCCGGCTCTTCGACAGCGCTGCCCATTGATTTCAATGGGCAGGGGTGCTGTAGGTGTATACACCGCTCCTACAGCGCAATTAAAGATGCTGCTTGCAGGACTTTTTTTGGCTTCCTGCCAGCACACCGCCCCAGTGTGAAAGCTCTCGGGCTTTCACAGTGGTGTGAGAGGAGAGGCTCTTTACAGGCGCTATTTTTAGCGCTATAGCGGCTGTAAAGCACCTCAGTGTAGATGTAGTCTGTTTTGATGCTTCTACATATACAGTGCCTTGCAAAAGTATTCACCCCCTTGGCATTTTACGTGTTTTGTTGCCTCACAACCTGGAAATAACATGGCTTGTTTGAGGATTTGTATCATTTTATTTACTGAACATGCCCACAACTTTGAAGATAATTTTTTTCTTTTTTTTTTTTTTTTATTATTGTGAAGCAAACAACAAATAGGACAAAATAACAGAAAAAGTCAATGTGCATAACTATTCACCCCTCTAAAGTCAATACTTTGTAGAGCCACCTTTTGCGGCTATCACAGCTCCAAGTCGCTTTGGATAAGTCTCTATGAGCTTGTCACATCTTACCACTGGGATTTTTGCCCGTTCCTCCTTGCAAAACTGCTACAGCTCCTTCAAGTTGGCTGGTTTGCGCTTGTGAACAGCAATCTTTAGTCTGGCCACAGATTTTCCATTGGATTGAGGTCTGGGCTTTGTCTAGGGCATTCCAACACATTTACATGTTTCCCCTGAAACCACTCAAGTGTTGCTTTAACAGTGTGTTTGGGGTCATTGTCCTGCTGGAAGGTGAACCTCCGTCCTAGCCTCAAATCACACACAGAGTGGTACATGTTTTGCTCAAGAATATCCCTTTATTTAGCACCATCCATCTTTCCCTCAACTCTGACCAGTTTCCCAGTCTCAACTGCTGAAAAACATCCCCACAGCATAATGCTGCCACCACCATGTTTCACAGTGGGGATGGTGTTCTTTGGGGGATGTGATGTGTTGGGTCTGCTCCAGACATAGCTTTTTCTTTGGCCAGAAAGTTCCATTTTAGTCGCATCAGACCAGAGCACCTTCCTCCATACATTTTGGGAGTCTCTCGCGTGCCTTTTTGCAAACTCAAAACTTACCATTTTGTTTTTTTGCTAAAAGTAATGGATTTCTTCTGGCCACTCTGCCATAAAGCCCAACTCTTTGGACTGTACGGCTTATTGTCATCCTATGTACAGATACTCCAGTCTCTGCCGTGGAACTCTGCAGCTCCTCCAGGGTTACCTTAGGTCTCTGTGTTGCCTCTGATTAATGCCCTCCTTGCCGGTCCGTGAGTTTTGGTGTGCGGCAGTCTCTTGGTAGGTTTGCTGTTGTGCCATGTTCTTTCCATTTGGTTATCATAGATTTGATGGAGCTCCTAGGGATCATCAAAGATTTGGATTTTTTTATAACCTAACCCTGACTTGTACTTCTCAACAACATTGTCCCTTAGACCCCTTTTACACCGAGCCGCCTATAGCGTCGGCGGTAAAACACCGCTTTTTATAGCGGCGTTTTACCATCGGATTTGCGGCGCATTTTGGCCGCTAGCGGGACGCTTTTACCCCCCACTAGCGGCCGAGAAAGGGTTAAAACCGCCCGCAATGCACCGCAATAGCGGCGTTTTGCCGGCGGTATCCCAGCGCTGCCCCATTGATTTCAATGGGGAGCAGCGGTGGAGGAGCGGAAAACACACCTCGGGCTTTCACACTGGAGACAATACTGCAGCTGTTTGAGGGTGGATTGCAGGCGCTATTTTTAACGCTATAGCGCCTGCAAAACGCCCTCGGTGTGAAAGGTGTCTTACTTGTTTGGAGAGTTCCTTGGTCTTCATGGCAGTGTTTGGTTAGTGGTACCTCTTGCTTAGGTGTTGCAGCCTCTGGGGCCTTTCAAAAATGTGTGTTTATGTAATGACAGATCATGTGACACTTAGATTGCACACAGGTGGACATCATTTCACTAATTATGTGACTTCTGAAGGTAATTGGTTACACCAGAGCTTTTTATGGGCTTCATAACAAAGGGGGTGAATACATACGCATATGCCAATTATTATCAGTTTTTTATTTCTGAAAAAGTTTTATGTATATTTTTCTAATTTTATGTCACCAACTTAGACTATTTTGTTCTGATCCATCACATATAATTCAGATTAAAAAAACATTGAACCTAAAGGCTGTAATGTAACAGAATGGGTAAAAAGCCAAGGGGGTGAATACTTTTGCAAGGCACTGTATGATGATGTCAAGGATTTTGCATCTGAATATATGTCTGGTATTGTAGATAACTACTGGTTTATAACCATTTTGCCCTGGATATGATCCGATGCCCACCAGCCCAGTTCGGTGACTCTGACATCACGGATCAATTACCGGATGAGGGTCCGTTCGTTCTTTTTGATGCTGCAGTTTGCACTGAGTCTATGTCATAGAATTTGGGCAATTACATTAATGTTACTAAGTTCCATATGTATATGATGAATACATTATTTGTAAATGATAATAATGTTATCTTTTATGATGTTTTTGCAATTTGAATAATGATCTAGATGCATGTTGAGCTGCCCAGAAGAAGCAGATAAGGATTCTGCGAAACTCGTCGGCTTACTGTACACACAAGCATCTTTCACGTTTTTATGGATTGAGTATCATTCTTGGTCAATGCTTTATATGGCCTAATGTTACTGTCAAAGAATTTTTATGCTCTGTATATTTTGTAAGAAATTTATATTTTATCATTCACTGTGTGTGTGCTTACCTCAGAGACCGTGACATATCCGTGAAAGTCCCATCAACTTATGGGAGAGTGGCGCTCTCTCAAATTTTGTTTCGAAGGGGTCCTGAGTGGCTCTGAAACCTCACTACCCTTTGCTGTGATGTGGTTGTTCAATAACATGTTGGACCTTTTTTTAAAGAGCTCTTATGTGCTGGAAACATTGTCCTTGTTCTGTTGCAACACACATTACATATTGATTCAGGGCGAGGCATCCCTAAATGCTTTTGGGCAAGGGAGCTGATATCTGCATAGAAGGGGTGCTGGGATACCAGCCTGCATGGCTGGGGGTCCAGGTTGGTCATTTTAGTGCAGAGTCACTGTGTCCCAGCACAGAGTACTGCTAAACGGAGGTCACTCGGCCCATAAAGCATGTAGAAGTAAAGTCCCACATACAAGCTGAGGGAGAGTCAATGGGAGGGTGTAATCGGGTAAGGGGTGGAGAGATTTGTTATCGCCACCATTGAAGGGGGGGGGGGGGGCATTATTCCTGCCACTGATCTCCAATGACAGTGGAAAGTTTGTTTCCAATAAAAAAAGGGGGTGAGTCATAAATGGCACTGACTACCAATGAAAGGGGGTCATTATTACTGTCACTAACCACTGATGAAAGGGTGGCGTTCATTATTATTATCACTAATCTACCATGTAGGGGGGGGGGTTATTATAACTGCCTACCACCAATGAAAAGGGGGGCGGCATTATTACTACCATTGACCAAAAATGGAACGGTAGGGTCTTTATTACAGCCACTGACCGCCAATGAAAGGGGGTCATTATTACTGCCACTGAACACCAGTGAAAATGGGAGTTAATAACACTGACTGCTAATTACAAGAAGGGCTTTAATATTACTGCCACACCTACTTGCAGTTGGCGGGGGTGCCTTCCATTTGCTGCATTGTCATCCTCAATCCTTTCAAGGCATCCCTCCTAATTGTTTTCAGATGTTGGCAACTATGGATGTACAAGTGGTGAAAGTGACAGATGTTTACCATGCATTTGTCAGGTTTTTTTTTTTTTTTCTTTGATAATTTGTAAAAAGATAAAATGACAGCTTTAGATTTCAACACATCCATTTATTTTATTGAAGAAAATAACCTGTCTTCCCTGCTCTACCAAATTGCCCGCTAATGCACTGGGCTGCATCCCTCAGCAGCAACAACACAGAGGCTGCGCCCAAAGACACAACTCTTTATACTCTCCCTAAACTCAATTTTACAGCCCCTGTTTCTTTCTCTTAAATCTTAATTGACTGTTCCAACATTCCAAGCGACAAGGTCTTTTTTTTTTTTTTATAAAGGAAACCTGTCAAAAGAACAACATGGATGCTTCCTCGTGTTTTGCCCCTTGTTGCGTTCTTCTTCCTGGCTCGTTGCCTGGCTGTTATATTAGGCTTCTGCATTTAACACTTTGGAGTCACAGACCGGAAACGAGCATGTATAGCATACCGCCCAACTTTTTGAGATGGGAATGATGGATACCTATCGGCAAACGTATGCAGGCAAAGGACACACCCCTGGCCACGCCCCCTTAAAGGAGAATTGTACAAAAAAACCAAGATTGGTTAAACCCACAAGTGCTTTTTTTTACCACTACTATTCCTTTATATTGGCTTTTGGAATATACAAATGCAGCAATTTAGAAATCAGATGAAAGGTTTAGTGCTGAAAAACACTTTTTGATATATAAAAAGTGCATTTTATATACATCTTTATAAATCAGATCAAAATGAGGGACAACGAGGAGCAATGAGGGACAGAGGGACATTGCTCCAAATCAGGGACAGTCCCTCGAAATCAGGGACAGTTGGGAGCTATGGTATAAAACATAAAGACTTCTGACTCCTCTTATATGTATTCTTGTTTCTTGTCAGTGACTCAGGAAATATTGTAGCCAGAAAATCAGCATGACAGCCAAGCAAGTAGGATTTTTAGGAGGTCAGCAATGGCTATGTCCATATTTCGTCCATGATAGGTTTGCATTAAGCCTTCCGAATACTGCAAGAAACTTAAACTAAAACAACCCAGTCTTTTAATAGAGTAACTGAGCTGTGCCCAAAAACAGTAGGCAGAGAACAAGTACAAGTCACCAGTATTGCCAGTGATCTCCCCATTACTGATTTGCTGTATTTCTGTATGGAGGTGCCCATCTTGGTAGAGGCAGGGTCTTACTTCCTCAGATCAGCCTCCAGCAAGTAGAACAGTGAGCAGAGCCGTAGTGACCAAATTTCACTCCAAATCTCCTGAGACTAGCAGTCAGAGGCAGCAGGGCCTTACATCTCCCACTGAACTACTACTTTTCAGGTAGGGTTGCCACCCATCCGTGATCCACCTTGAAAGCCCAGGTTTTGAATCATATGTCCGAGTTTCAGACCGCCTAAAACCTAGACACACACAGGCGTTTGCACGGGGTGTGTTGGATGTGCCTGGACCCACCCTAACCACCCCGTGTATCACAGATTCCCCCTGCTGACACCTGAAAGACACAAGTCCATCTAGTTAAACCAAAAAAAAAATGCAATTGGCTGCATCCAATCGCAACTGTAAACACTAGCGCAGTTATGAGTTACGGTTTCTCCTCACACACCGATCGTGTGAGGAGAAGAGTTGTTGGAACAGTGAATGATTGCCATTTTACTTTGCTTTTACTAAATACTGTGCAAATCCCCCAAATAAAGAGAATCTGTTATCTGCGGATCTGTCGCACAGCCCTTCTGCGGATCTGTCGCACAGCCCTTCTGCGGATCTGTCGCACAGCCCTTCTGCGGATCTGTCGCACAGCCCTTCAGCGCATCTGTCGCACAGCCCTTCAGCGGATCTGTCGCACAGCCCTTCAGCGGATCTGTCGCACAGCCCTTCAGCGGATCTGTCGCACAGCCCTTCAGCGGATCTGTCGCACAGCCCTTCAGCGGATCTGTCGCACAGCCCTTCAGCGGATCTGTCGCACAGCCCTTCAGCGGATCTGTCGCACAGCCCTTCAGCGGATCTGTCGCACAGCCCTTCAGCGGATCTGTCGCACAGCCCTTCAGCGGATCTGTCGCACAGCCCTTCAGCGGATCTGTCGCACAGCCCTTCAGCGGATCTGTCGCACAGCCCTTCAGCGGATCTGTCGCACAGCCCTTCAGCGGATCTGTCGCACAGCCCTTCAGCGGATCTGTCGCACAGCCCTTCAGCGGATCTGTCGCACAGCCCTTCAGCGGATCTGTCGCACAGCCCTTCAGCGGATCTGTCGCACAGCCCTTCAGCGGATCTGTCGCACAGCCCTTCAGCGGATCTGTCGCACAGCCCTTCAGCGGATCTGTCGCACAGCCCTTCAGCGGATCTGTCGCACAGCCCTTCAGCGGATCTGTCGCACAGCCCTTCAGCGGATCTGTCGCACAGCCCTTCAGCGGATCTGTCGCACAGCCCTTCAGCGGATCTGTCGCACAGCCCTTCAGCGGATCTGTCGCACAGCCCTTCAGCGGATCTGTCGCACAGCCCTTCAGCGGATCTGTCGCACAGCCCTTCAGCGGATCTGTCGCACAGCCCTTCAGCGGATCTGTCGCACAGCCCTTCAGCGGATCTGTCGCACAGCCCTTCAGCGGATCTGTCGCACAGCCCTTCAGCGGATCTGTCGCACAGCCCTTCAGCGGATCTGTCGCACAGCCCTTCAGCGGATCTGTCGCACAGCCCTTCAGCGGATCTGTCGCACAGCCCTTCAGCGGATCTGTCGCACAGCCCTTCAGCGGATCTGTCGCACAGCCCTTCTGCGGATCTGTCACACAGGTGGGGGAGTTAAAATTGTTTTTGGGGCTTACAAAGAAAAATGAATTGCATGCCTACTGGTCCACCCACCCCATCCACCACATGCTGATTTATTCTGCTGTTATGTCCAGGACACGCTATGACATGATCATGCGCTTTCTATATTTAAATGACAACTCCGTTCCCTCCCTGAGATCATCCCAACCATGATAAATCATATAAAATACACCCCCTAATAAACTATTTTTCCAAGCGATTGGCTGAAATGTACAGTGGGGCAAAAAAGTATTTAGCCAGCCACCAATTGTGCAAATTCTCCTACTTAAAAAGATGATAGAGGCCTGTAATTGTCATCATAGGTTTACCTCAACTATGAGAGACAAAATGTGTAGCAAAAGTCCAGATACTTGAAATAGACAGGTTGGTAACCACCGCTCCAGGTAACTGGGTTCAAATTTCCTGTCCTCCGCTGGGTGAATGGTTGTGAGAGCTCCAGGTGCTGGCAATTGCTATTCCAATAGTTTAGGTGCAATGAAAAATCTGGACTGCCGCACTCCGGATTGGAATAATAAAGGTAAAATCTTCTTTATTGAAAAAATGACATAATTTAAAATGCGTACATTGCTCTGTTGAAATGATACAGCATAACCCCTAACGCGTCTCACGCTCCCATAGAGCGCTTACTCATAGCTGGTTTGTACAACAATAATGGCCACTTATATACACATTATACGTCTCACACATGACCCCATATTGATTGTATAACTCTGAACAGCTGATCGTTGGATTGTATGGGATCTTGACATGGAGTTAATTGGGTGTGTGTTTTATGGTGGAATGTTTATTGAAGACGTGAATGTGCAGACAAAGTGTTCCTATAGACAATACAAAAATATCTATAAATAAAAAGTTTATATTACCGTATATACTCGAGTATAAGTCGAATTTTTCAGCACGTTTTTTTGTGCTGAAAGTGCCCCCCTCGACTTATACTCGAGTCAAGCACTTTTCTGCAGCAAAAAATTTCATTTTCTGAACCGAATTTGGGGCCCCGTATCTCAGGGCCACTTAGTGCTAGAAATCCCAAATTTGGTATGCAAACCCAGTGGACCTAGTACCACAACATATCCAAAGCTGAAGTTCCTATCTCTAAGTGGCCCCGAGATACGGGACCCCAAAATCGGTTCGGAAAATGTCATTCTCTGCTGCAGAAAAGTGCTTGACATTTTCTGAACCGACTTTGGGGCCCCATATCTCAAGGCCACTTAGTGCTAGGAACTCCAAATTTAGTATGCAAACCCAGTGGAACTGGTACCATAACATATCCAAAGCTGGAGTTCCTAGCACCAAGTGGTCCTGAGATACGGGGCCCCAAAACTGGTTCGGAAAATGTCATTCTCTGCTGCAGAAAAGTGCTTGACATTGATTGACAACTGATTTTTGGGGCCCTGTATCTCGGGGCCACTTGGTGCTAGAAACCCCAGCTTTGGAAATTTTATGGTGTTAGTTCCACTGGGTTTGCACACTAAATTTGGGGTTCTTAGCACTAAGTGGCCCCGAGATACAGGGGCCCCAAATTCGGTCAACTGTGTCTATCTGCAGCAATGTCATTTCGGGACCCTTTGGGTTCAGAGACCCCAAATTTTGGCTGTTGCTAGGGGGCATCTAGGAACCCTTAACTACCGAGTTTGAAGTTCAGGGGACCTATGGCTGCAAATGGGCACAGTGAGGCATGCAAATGGGCACAGTAATGCTGCAAATGGGCATTGTTGACCCTCTTTTCCACTTACAGTAGCTGTGCATTTCTCACCCTCGTCTTATACTCGGGTCAATAAGTTTTTCCCATTTTTTTTGTGGTAAATTAGGGCCTCGACTTATACTCGGAACGACTTATACTCGAGTATATACGGTACTTTAAAAATCTTTTGAAGAAGGAAAGTTAGGGAAGTATGGAGTTTCCTTTCTTTCCACGAGACTGAGATAGGTGCTAAAACTGACGTTTAGACGTATAAGCATGTAAACCATTATATAAAAATGGATACAGGTATGTGTGAGCTGTGTGGCCTGGTAGCCACGGCATAGTGTGGAAGGTATTCTATATCTACCCTGTTCACAAGTATTCTGAAGATGTTATAAAAATTGTTATAAAAAATACTGTGAAAAACCACTGTGTTTTATAAACAACGAGATCTTTCGTGTGAAGATCTGTGACTGTGTCTACGTGACTTTCAGATTTCGTAACCTTATGTGAAATCTACCAAATTTGGAATGTGAAAATGGTGTATGTATATATGGTGTATGGGTGCTTTTTTAATGTTTTGAAATCTACAAAAAAAGAGTGTTTTATAAATGCATGTATATGTGCATTTATGTATGTACGTGAATCTGAAAAAGTTAAACTGAGAAATAAAGTGAAAATCAACATGAAGCATAAAAAGTGAAGATGGAAATACATGTGTGTGTGTGTATATATGTATATATATATATATATATATATATATCTACCATCGTGAAAGTATATATAGAATATATATAAAATAAAATAAAGACTGAACCATATGTCTGTGTCTTAACTGAAAAGCACGATCAATAGTGTCAAAAGTTTAAATGATCTATGTGTGAGTATATATTTGCCATATAATCTTCTACATATGTACCTGTCGAACTTATAATACATGAACAGGGAGTAAAAGATAATAAAACATATCATACACTAATAATTCCGTGGCTCAAACTCACAAAAGTATACCTTTAAAAGCATATGTTTATCAACCTGGTAGTATTCATTTTGGTTAGACAAGAAGATTAACGTTTACTAAGCGTATTGTTTTGAAGCAATCTCATCTCTTGATGTACCGTCTTCATATGTATGAGCAGAACTATATGAGGTAAAGAAGAAATGATGCCCTCCGATTCCCAAATGCAGATAGTGTGTAGCTGGCAAATAATGAGAAAAAGGCTTCTCATAGAGTAAAATCGCTGGGTTTATTTAAAACCTGCAAAAGTAAACAAATAATAATCAATAGACATTCAATTGCACTGTTGTTACCTTATAGCACCTATCATTTGTCACTTTATAGTACCTTCTTCTATGCATTGTTTGCACATTGACATATCTATGTATGCATTCAATATTGCATATGTATGTGTATGTGTGTGTATGTATATATATATATATATATATATATATATATATATATATATATATATATATATATATATATATATATATATATATATATATGTGGCGCCCCGCTGAAATTTTTTTTTTTTTAATTCAGCAGCTACAAATACTGCAGCTGCTGACTTTTAAAACATGGACACTTACCTGTCCAGGGCGCCCGCGATGTCGGCACCCGAGGCCGAACCGTCCCTCCGTCCTCGGGTGCTGCCGCCTCCATCTTCGGTAAGGGAATCAGGAAGTGAAGCCTTGCGGCTTCACTTCCCGGTTCCCTACTACGCATGCGCGAGTCGCGCAGCGCAATATGGATGGTCCCTACTGTCTCTGGGACCGCGTGTGTTTCCCAGCAGGCAGCGGGGAGGGAGCAGGAAGTGGCGTAAATAACCGCAGATTCTGCGGCTATCTGTGCCGGAAGTGGGTACAGATACCTGTAATATACAGGTATCTGCACCACCCTCCCCCCTGAAAGGTGCCAACTGTGTCACCGGAGGGGGGGAGGAATCTGAGTGGAAGTTCCACTTTTGGGTGGAACTCCACTTTAAGATACACATGCACATAGGGCCACATTAGTAATTTGGGTGGAGCTAGTGCTGTCCATTCTTCAGTTTCATTTGCCCCCGTAGGGGACAATACTAGACAGCAGCAGCTCTAATTGTAGCCAAATAATATCAAGGCGCGAGTGTTCCACATCATTTATATAAAATATGAGTTTCACTTTTTGAATTGAATTACTGAAATTAACTTTTTGTTGATATTCTAATTTTTTTAGCTGCACCTGTAAATGTGGACAATTATTACACCAGTTTACCCCTTTTCCGTCTCCTGTACCGTGAAAAAAGCAGGGCCTGCGGTACTACCAGAAATAACAGGAAGGGCTTTCCACAAAATTTAGTAACAACAAGGCTACAAAGGGGGGAATCCGCAAGTATGTGAAACGAGGAAGTGTCGGCCGTGAAGTGGAGGGACAAAAAAGATGTTTACGCCCTGTCCACCATCCACAATGACACCTTGGTGGAGATTTACTGAAGATGCGGTCCCATTGTATAGCCTGAATGTGTTTACGATTATAATCCGTTCATGGGGGAGGTGGATTTACCGACCAGATGCTACAACCATACAACACGAAAGTCCCGTTTCTCGTATAAAAAACTTGCATTTTATCTCTTCCATTTGACCATGTATAATACGTATATCTGCTATTAAGAGTCAACAGGAAGACCCAGCACCTACCTCAAATATATTGAAGATATTGTCACTGCCCTGATCTACCAGCAAGGATCCCCCCCCCCCCCCAGGAAGCATTCACTCGGATTGTTGACTTTATGAGCAACATTTTCCTAAAAACATTCCCCCACAGAATTGGGAAGAAGATGCCAAAAGAGATGTGTATACAGCAGAGGAGGAGTTAAAGAGACACTAGTTACCATTGTCACCAATGTCTCTCCCTACCTGGCCTATGCATCAGAGAATGCTTCAGACATTATCACGCATCCTTACGATATTAATTCCCCTAATTTTTAATAGACTGCCATTAACCCATTTCAAATACCCGTGTGGATTAGTTGCCTGCTTCCGTGTTAATTGACGCTGTCCTGTTTACCGACGATGCCTGTTAATGGACCATGTTTTTTTGCCTGCTACTTGGACTGATCTTTTGCCCTTCTACTTTAGTAAACAGGGGTCTCGCATATGTGAGGGGCTTCAAAATAGTGTTCTGAGTAGAGAAACAGTTTTTTGTATTTCCCAGAACAGGGTCTGGTAAACGGAGGCTTCAAAGAGATTTGGGTGGGAGAAGCCTCTACCCTTGTCCACATTCTTTCCCAACTGAGGCTCTAAGCTTGATGGTCCTTCCTGCTGCCTGGACCAATACTTTGGCTGTGCAGACCATATCGGTGCCTGTAATGACCTAGGACTTTATGGACCATGTTCCTTTCTGTTCCCTGCACCAATACTTTGGCTGTATTGACCATATCTCTGCCTGCTGCCACTACTGACCTTGGACAGTATTGCTGCCTGGACGATTCCTTTTGCTGCTGCTGACCACATCTCTGCCTGCTACCTGGACCAATGCTTTGGCTGTGCTGACAATATCTCTGCCTGTACTTACCATGAACAGTATTCCTGCCTGCTGCCTGGACGATTCCTTTTGCTGTCGCTGACCACATCCTTGCCTGTTGCCTGGACCAATGCTCTCCTCTGTAGACCACTGCGCTACTAAAACCACAGGTAATAATTTGTTTACCCTTTGCTCAGCAGAATGTATTTTAGGGTGTAATTGGTATGTACATGCTATGTGTTAAAAATATGAAGGGCCTTCAAAATTGCGATAGGTTGTCGGGAAATAAAATGTGTTATTTATGTTCCTAGAACGCCTAAAGGTGGCTACTTGGATGTTGGGCCTCTATATGTGGCCAGGCTGTGTAAAAGTCTCACATATGTGGTATCGCCATACTCAGTGGGAGTAGAATGTATTTTGGGGTGTAATTCTTGCTATGTAAATGGTGCGTGTTAGAAATATCATATAAACTGACAACTTTGTGTAAAAAAAAAAAAAAATAGTTTTCCAAAAACTTGTGGAAGAAAAATGACATGTTCAAAAGACTAATAATGCCTCATAGAATATATGTTAGGGTGTTTACTTTCCAAAATGGTGTCATTTTGTAGGCGTTTCCATCGTGCTGGTGCTCCAGGGCCTTCAGAAGTGTGATGGGTAGTCAGGAAATTAGATGTGTAATTTATGCTCCTAGAACGCCTGAGGGTGCTACTTGGATAGTGGGCCCCTCTGTGGCTAGGCTGTGTAAAAGTCTCACACGTGGTATCGCCATATTCAGGGGGTGTAGCAGAAAGTAGTTTTGGGTGTAATTTTTTGTACATGCTAGGTGTTAGAAATTGTAAGCAATTGTCAACTTTGTGTAGAAAAATTCATTTTCTTTCCACTCTTGTGGAAAAAAATTACATGTTCAAAAGACTCACAATGCTTCATAGAATATATACGTTGCGGTGTTTGCTTTCCAAAATGGGGTCATTTTGTGGATAACGTCATTTGTCCTGGTGCTCCAGGGCCTTCAAAAATGTGATAAAAACAGGGAGGGGGAGGCGCCGACCTGAGTGTAGTATTTAAACTGATGACTTTAATCAGGTAAGATTAAAAACACTTACAAGATGATAGAAGATGCATGCTCATCAAAGTAAAGTGCAGTCCTGGCATTCCACATGGCTCTGTGGGTCCCACTGCTGTTCCGGATAGCTGGAAAGGATTGAGCAGCTGGCTGGAATGGATCACAGTGTTTCTCCAGGAGAAAAGGAACAAAGCAGCTCCACACAGACCAGCATGGACCGTGGAACAGGAAGTGATGTCACCGGTGTCTGATTGGGCCTAGGCAGGGCTGGAATCCTTGTCAATCAGGGCTACAGTGATGAAAGGCTACGCGCTCGGAGCTGACTGCTCTTTCTATTCAGTCAGCCCCGAGCGCGTAGCCTTTCATCACTGCAGCCCTGATTGGACCTAGGCAGGGCTGGAGTCTTGTCAATCAGACACTGGTGACATCACTTCCTGTTCCACGGTCCATGCTAGTCTGTGTGGAGCTGCTTGGTTCCTTTGCTCCTGGAGAAACACTGTGATCCATTCCAGCCAGCTGCTCAATCCTTTCCAGCTATCCGGAACAGCGGTGGGACCCACAGAGCCATATGGAATGCCAGGACTGCACTTTACTTTGATGAGCATGCATCTTCTATCATCTTGTAAGTGTTTTTAATCTTATCCTAATAAAGTCATCATTTTAATACTACACTCAGGTCGGCGCCTCCCCCTCCCTGTTCTTTCCTTACATGTCTTGCAGAGTTCTGGACACACTCTGAAGGATGGCTGCCTTCTTTTTTAAACCTTAATATCCCTTTCTATGGATACATCACCATCCAGCTATTACAGCCGCAGACTATACCCCTAAGGATTACTCCATCTGGAGCGCCAGATAAACACTGACTATACTGCTTTAAAAATGTGATGGGTAGTCAGGAGATGTGTAATTTATGTCCCTTGTATGCCTGGGCCTCTGTATGCATGTTGGGCCTCTGTATGTGGCCAGAATGTGAAAGTCTCACACATGTGGCATCGCCATACTCGGGGTGAGTAGCAAAATATGTTTTGGGGTGTAATTGCAAGTATGTATAAGCTGAGTGTGAGAAATAACTTGTTAATATAACTATTTTGTGTGTAGTAAAAAAACAATTCTTAATTTTTCCAAGAATTGTGGGAAAATATTACAACTTTAAACAACTCGCCATGCCTTACTAAATTCCTTGGAATGCCTACTTTCCAAAAAGGGGTCATTTGGGGGTATTTGTACTGTCCTGGCTTGTTAGTGTCTCAAGAATTGAGACAGGCAAGTCAGTACATCAGGTGTGATCAATTTTCAATGATTGTCACCATAGCTTGTTGACTCTCTAACTTTCACACAGACTAAATAATATCCACTAATCTGGGTTATTTTTACCAAAGATATGTAGCAGTATAAATTTTGGCCCAAATTTATGAAAAGAAAAATTACTTATTTGCAAAATTTTATAATCGAAAAACAAAAGTATTTTTTTCACAATTTTCGCTTTTTTTTTTGCTTATGTCACAAAAACAAAACCCAGTGGTGATTAAATACCATCAAAAGAAAGCTCTATTTGTGTGAAAAAATTATAAAAATGTTGTTTGGGTACAGTGTAGCATGACTGAGTAATTGTCATTTAGAGTATGAAAGCTGAAAATTGGTCTGAGCAAGAAGGGGGTAAAAGAAATAGCACCTTTGGAAATCTATTTACCTAGAAAAATGTTCAATACTTATTTTACCTGCTGTATGTACACACACGCGCATGTATGTTTGAGTTTTGCAGTGCATAACTATGCTGGACATTATTCAGACCGAACTGTTGCTAACCAAGGAACCAAGTACTACAACTGCCGATTTACATGCCCTATGGCATCATTATGGGTGCTAACCATCTGGAGGGCCAGCTGCAGTTGTCTAAGCTGAGTGACTCTGACATACTCTCTCATACTGCCGGGGCCAACACAGTCCAACCCCCTCTGCACAGACTGGAGAGGAGAGAGGGCTCCACTATCTATATAGGACAGTTTGTCCTGCTCCTCAGCTATTCCATACCACTCTGTTTACCCGGTGCACCGGTTGTGTGGTTGAGAGAGATGAGAAACAGCCTGGCAACTTAGTGGCAGGGAGGAAGCCACACAGCCGGCTGGTGCCCGGTTACACATGATAGTCACTATTATTGCTACTAAAACTCTTGTTTTTATTTTTTTTTCTTAACTTAAATGTACTATGTCGACAGTTGTCCTTGGTTTAGACCTACTTTAACGCTGATCTCTGGAAAAAAAAGAAAAAAAAAGCCATTTAATGCAGCTCTGTAACCATTATTATATCATTAAATGTATTTGTAAATGCAAGCCGTATAAGTACCTGAATTTGACCTTGTATGAGTCTCCTGCCATTCCTGTATGGCAGGGCTGTAGTGCGAGTGGAAGAAACAGTAGAAGTTCATATGCTGATGAGAAGCATGTCAATAGGAGGAGAGAAGAGAGTAACACAGATGAGCTCATCACTGTGCTGCTTCTCTTCAAACTTGCCAGTCACAGGCTGGGGTGAGTGCATAACAACCTGGGCTCAGAGAAAGGAGTTTAAATGATGCCGGCCGTCAGTGTGAGGACATCCAGTGGCAAAGAAAGTACTGCAGGGGAAATCTATAGATGGAAGGTGAATAATACAGCAAAATCCAGGTGAATTTCATTTATCTTTCTAAAAAGGTTTTAATTTTTTATTTATTTTGCTGGTGTCCTGCTTCAGTGATAGTAGGGAGGCTGCTTTTATTGAAAATCCAGCTAGATCATTCAAAAGCCAGCCTTCCCTAGTCTTCCTGGTTTTTGCCTTTTCCGTGGCTTTGAGTGCATGAATTTGTGTCCACTTGGGGCGTAATAAATGCTAATTATTATTATTATTATTATACGAGATTTATATAGCGCCAACAGTTTACGCAGCGCTTTACAATGTATAAGGGGGACAACACAATTACAGTACGGTTCAATACAAAAGGTACAGGAGGGCCCTGCTCGTAGAGCTTACATTCTAAAGGGAGGTGGTGGTGGTACAAAAGGTAATGGCTGCAAAGAATGATTTGATGGGGGTGGGGGTAGTTACAATCAAATGTACTTAGTGCATGTGTGTTATGTCCACATCGATGCCTTTGCTATGTGTATAAGCCCCTAGTGTAATATTCGATTGTATGAAAAGTTTACTAAAACAGGCACAAGTGCGCACCAAAATCATGCAAAACTTTTTTGTGCATGCAAATTTAGCACTGAAGGAGCCGCTAATGTGGGTTCCTCTTTTCCTGGTGTCAATGACCCTTTAGGCAGTTCCACACTTTAACACACCAGGGCTGAAAGAGGCAATTCACAGTTACACCATTATACATATAAACAACGCTAGCAACTAGAAAAATCTAGAGAAACATAGTGGCAGCATTAGCAAAAAGTGACTGTGACTAAAAAAATATAATATATATTGTGACACACATAAAAGTGACATATAAACTGGGATGAATGTGCAGATTCCCTGAGAAAAATCCCACTGGTCAGCGATGGCAGGCTTTCAGTCTTTCAGCCTATATAGAACACACTCAGTCACCTGAAATGTTGCAGTTTCTACAGGCAAATAAGATGGAAACTGGATCGTTGCCAATGAGATAAATGTTTGAGGATAGAGGACATCATATTCCAGCCAAAAAATAAAGGAAGAAGATATGGTGAAGTATCGTAGGATATATATTCAGGCGCGCATAGCAGCGCTACTCACAAGATAGAAGCTGCAAACAGGCATTCAGAATACTTCTGTGATCGCCGCTGTGATAGCGTGCATTCCACAGAAGACAGGAAACAGCGTCACTGGTTAGAACGTGAGTCGGATATTGCGTCAATGCATTTCGCCCCTCCTCCATGGCGTCATCAAAGACATAACATCCAGCCCACAGATGATCAAATTTATATGCAACGTCAGATAGACTCCTCCCAAGGAGAAAAAAGTGACAGCCAATCAAGGCCAGTGGGTATGAATTACCCATTTCTTCCTGATTCATCATATCCTGTTGCAACTACAATAAGCTTTACTAACAAAACGACAAGAGCACAACATTCTTGTCGTAAATACAAAAAATATTTAAAAACATGTAAGTTTGATTAAAAAAAATATATATTAGACAGATTCAAAATAGGTCTCAAAATTGATTGCCTAGAAAAAAATTAATAAAAATGAAATCTAAATGAAAAAAAAATAAAAACAAATAAAAAAATAAAATAAATAAAATATAAAAAGATATACTATAAAAACTCTTCAAGAGAATGGATGAGTTACCAATTGGATAAAAAACAATTGAGATCTAGCTCAATATTGAGGCCATAGGGGCTCAAAGTGCGGAGCCTATGGATCCATTGGGCCTCGTTCTGGGAAATGGCTCTTTTGAGATTAGAGCCTCGCCAGTGTTCCTCAACTCTGTCAATTCCACAGAACATGAGCACACTCGGATCCCTATTGTGAAACAGCCTGAAGTGGTTAGAAAGACCATGATGTTTATACCCTTTCCTAATCCTGTTAACATGTTCTCTAAGTCTGACCCCTAACTGTCTAGTGGTCCTCCCTACATACTGTAGGTTGCACGGACAGGACAGGAGGTATGTGACATGTGTCGTACTGCATGTAATGAACTTTTTAATCTCGAAAGATCTCCCTTCAGAGAGAGAACTAAAATGGGTGTTTTTTCTCTTACGGAATCTGGAGGTCCTACACATCATACATCTGCCACAGCTGTAAAACCCAGTTCTATCCAAAAAAGTACATAACTTCTTCGGGGGGTTTACAACGTTATGTGCCAGTTAGAGCCTAAGTGTGGGGGGCTTGGTATAAATGAATTTTGGCTGAGTTGGTAGGATCTTCTTCAAATCACTGTCTTCCAATAGTAAAGGCCGATAATTTTCTCAAGATCTCGATACTGCTATGCGCGCCTGAATATTTATCCTACGGTACTTCACCATATCTTCTTCCTTTATTTTTTGGGTGGAATATGATGTCCTCTATCCTCAAGCATTTATCTCATTGGCAACGATCCAGTTTCCACCTTATTTGCCTGTAGAAACTGCAACGTTTTAGGTGACTGAGTGTGTTCTATATAGGCTGAAAGACTGAAAGCCTGCCATTGATGACCAGCGGGATTTCTCTCAAGGAATCTGCACATTCATCCCAGTTTATATGTCACTTTTATGTGTGTCACAATATATATTATATTTTTTTAGTCACAGTCACTTTTTGCTAATGCTGGCACTATGTTTCTCTAGATTTTTCTAGTTGCTAGCGTTGTTTTATTTCTATGTCACATGTTCCAGTTTATGCAACAGTTGCTATTTTCTCTTTTGATCATATATAATATCATTCCAATGATTGCATTTGTATTCTCCACTTCCATATATTCTTTCACAGATATACATTCATTTTCTGAAGTGTAGTTTAGTTGCCAGCGCTGCATTCATTCGTTTAACATATGTGAAGTCTTAGCACTTTTTCATGCAGCAGCTGCAACAGTTTTCAGATATTAATTATCATTCATCGGCACTTATTTATATCAATTCTGTAGTGTGTTTAGTTGCCAGCGCTGCATTTATTTATTCATTGTACACCATTATACAGTTTGCAAATGAGATCACGTCAGAGCAGGGATGTTACAAAGATGATGTCAAAAGGCCTCTCACCACTCCTGAAGGTCATCTCAAAGTTTCCTCCCTCTTCTGAGGCATCTGGAAGATTGGATACATGGGTAGGCTAACTCTTAATTTCAAAAATCTTTTATTGGTTTTATACAAAAACAAAAAAATATATATAAAAAAAAGTACAGGATTTGAAATCACATATCATGTAACATCCGCTGATACATAAGATACGCCTGCTGGGGCTAGAGCATTAGCATTTATAAGGCACATTGAATATGATTAACTATGGTGTATAGGAGTCAATGCTTGAAACCTTGAAACTGGTGTAAACATAGAAAGAGCTCCCTAAGGGGATTGTCTGACGACTAGAGAGGCACTGGGGGATCCCACCGGCACCCCTGACGGGATCATGCTGTGCACAGTGTGAGCCCCCCATCTCTCCTAACCAGGGATTGACCTAGGGCCCTTGGGTCTCAAGGATCTATACCAGGGGTCTCAAACTGGCGGCCCTCCAGCTGTTGGGAAACTACAAGTCCCATCATGCCTCTGCCTATGGGAGCCCTGCTTGTAACTGTCAGCCTTGCAATGCCTCATGGGAATTGTAGTTCTGCAACAGCTGGAGGGCCACCAGTTTGAGACCCCTGATCTATACAATATAATTACTGGATATTACAACCTATCAGAGAGAAACATGCTACGAAAAGAGTAATGTTTGTCTCAAAATGGAGGAAATCTGGTCAGAAAACACAATACAGCCATTACCCGCTGATCTGTCCTAGTTTCCCCCAGCAGAGGGACCGGATCAACCAAAAATACAACTAGAAGGACAGAGAGGAGAAAGAGGAGAAAGGAAAGGAGTGAAAGGAATGTTAGCCGACTGTGTGGAGGGGCCCCCGCCTCATAAGTTGACCCCTTTTAGTTTTGGGGTGGGACTCCTGGTATGAGAGAGATGCCGACGAACTTTGCCCAGGGCTCCCATATGGCTTCGAATTGGTTAGTTTTGTCATCTAAGATGCTAGCCAGTTTCTCTTGGGCCATGATCCATGAGATTTTGTGGATTGTCGCTTTCACCGAGACTTTGGGCTGTTTCCAGGCCTTAGCAATGGTGAGTTTTGCACCTAAGAGGATGAAGTGTATCAGTTTACGTGAGCTCTTCGGCATCCTGGGAAAGTTATCATTAAGAAGAGCTATGGTCGGGGATTTCGGGATTTGGATCTGTGTCGTTTTCCGTATCAGGGAAAATATCTTATTCCAGTAGGGCCGTAGTCTGGGGCATTCCCACCAGACATGGGCCATTGTGCCCACTAGCTGACACCCTCGAAAGCACTTGGGGTCAGCTGTTGGGAACATTCTGGAGAGCTTGACAGGTGTGAGGTACCACCTTGTCATAACCTTAACACCTCCTTCGATTAAGGAAATGTTTTTGATGCCTTTAAAGGCTCTGTCAAAGGAGCATCTCCATTTAGAGATCTCCCATTCAAAGGCTAGATCCCTCTCCCAGTCAAGCATATAGGGTTTTTTTTGGGGGTGCAAGGCTAGTGACTGGTAGATGATGGAAATCCTCCCTCTCTGTTCAAAGGAGCGACCACACCATAATTCGTATGGCGTAAAGGCGTTGTGTGAGGGGATACCTCCTCTCCAACGTTGACAGAGGAAATGTCTAATTTGGTGGAATCTGAAGTGCTCAGAGTTCGGAATTTCCAGTTGCCTTACACCTTGCTCCAAGGAGATAGGACCCTCATTTGTGAAAAAATGTCCGATTCGATACAGTCCCTTGTCCAGCCACCAACGAAAAGCCTTAATATCCAACCCAGGGGGAAAGTCAGGGTTATTGAAGATGTGCGCTAGAGGAAGACATCTAGAGATTAAGGCCGAATTTTTTCTTAGATTATCCCATATTTGAAATGATTGAGATAAGGATGGGGAAAGAATTGGGGGTCTCTGTTTGTGAAGAGTCCAGAGGAGATATCTCTCTATCTCTATCCAATCTGGCTTCTCTGCCTTGGAGTAAACCGTGGACAGTTGGGCCAGCCTGGCCACTTGAAAGTACCAGTGAAGCTGAGGAGCCCCCATGCCACCCTGGTCTCTTGGAAGGAATAGGGTTTTTTGTTGAAATCTATGTCCTCTCCCCCCCAGATAAATTTGGTGATCTTCTTTTGAAAATTGGAAAGGTGTTCTTTGTTTATATTTATCGAGATGGCCCTGAAAAGGTATAGTAGTCTGGGCAGAAGAGTCATCTTCACTGCATGAACTCTGCCCAGCCAGGAAATCTCACCCTTGGACCAAGCTCCCAGATCAGCTGTTAATTTCCGATACATTGGCGGAAAATTTAGAGGGTACAGTTGTTCTGTTCTAGCTGGAAATTTGATTCCTAAATAATCTATCCATTGGTCATTCCATTTGAAATCAAAGGAGCTTTGGAGAGCGGATACCGTAGCCGACTGTAGGGAAATATTTAAAGCTGAAGATTTAGAATAGTTCACCTTGAGGCCTGAGGTGCTAGAGAAGTCTTTCAATAATTTACATAGATTAGGGAGTGAAGTGATAGGGGACGTTATGAAAAGGAGCATGTCATCGGCGAAGAGCCCACACTTGTGGACTTGTTCCCCACAGGATACGCCGTGAATATTGGGGTTTGATCTAATCGCTATTGCCAGTGTTTCGATGGCCATAGCGAAAATGAGAGGGAAGAGAGGGCAGCCCTGTCTCGTCCCTCTCGCTATTTGAAGGGGTATGGAGTATTGTCCCTGTAGTCGGATTATTGCTGCCGGGTTGGAGTAGAGGGATCGTAGTACCCCTAGGAAGCTAGCCCCGAAACCCCATCTCTCCAGGAGGGAGAAAAGGTAAGGCCATTCGATCGAGTTGAAGGCCTTATGTAAATCTAATGACAACAACATACCTGCTTGTTTTGGGCCCCCATCCCAATTTGATTGGAGAATGGAGACAATGTCCACCGCTCTCCTAATTTGATCTGGACCCTGCCTTCCTGGGATGAAGCCTACCTGATCTTTGTGAACGTACTGCTTGATAAAGGAGGCTAGTCGGTTGGCTAAGATTTTAGTGAGTATCTTGAGATCGTTATTGATAAGGGAAATGGGCCTATAGTTCTCTACTTCTTCGTGGTTCTTATTCGGTTTGGGGATTACTGTTATGAAAGCCGTATTCAGGTGGGGGTCCAATGGGGAGCCCGTTCTCTTAGAGTTGAAAAATTTGGCCATGTGTGGGGCCAGTATTTCCCCGAACTTTTTGTAATAAGGGACTGACAAGCCGTCCGGCCCAGGGGCCGAGCCTGTCTTGAGGTTTTTGATAACTTCCTTTATCTCGTCTGAGGAGAAGGGCTCCTCCATCAGGTCTCTATGGTCTTTAGAAAGAGATGGCAGTTTGATATTCTCGAGGAAGGAGATGGTCGAACTGTCGCTCTGTGTTTGCGTGGCTTTGTATAAGCCTGAGTAAAATTCATGGAAAGCTGTCATGATTTTGGATGGATTGGCCGTGGGAGGTTGACCCGCTATGCGCACTTTGGGGAAAGTGCGAGATTGGAACTTGGGGGAGAGTTTCGCGGCTAGCATTGTCCCGACTCTGTCTTTGTGGCAGTAGAATTTAGCACCGCTCCATCTAATGTGTTTTTCAGCTTTTGTCATTAAAGCTAGGTTGAGTTCCAGTCTAATCGTGTCTAATTTATCATTGAGGTCTTTAGACGGGGATTTTTTATGTTCCATTTTTAAAGCTATAAATTTTTGTTCCAGCCTAAGAATGTCTATCAGCCTCTCCTTTTTAACTTTAGTGGCTAATCTGATGAGCTCGCCACGGACCGAGGCCTTGTGGGCTGCCCACAGTGTTTCGGGGGAGATGTTACCCACATCATTTAACCGAAAATATTCCTTAATCGCGTCTGCTACTAATTTGGCTTGAACTGGATCCCCCAGGAGTGACTCGTTCAGTCTCCAGTAAGAGCCCCCACTACGCGATAGCACATTTTTCAAGGTCAGGAGGACCATTGAGTGGTCCGACCAGACTATGTCTAAGATTTTGGCTTTGGTGGAAAGAGGGATGAGATTAGTCTGAATAAGTATGTGGTCTATCCTTGCGTAGGTCTGGTGGGGAGAGGAGAAGTGAGTAAAGTCCCTGGACGTGGGATTCAGCTCCCTCCAAATATCTGCTAACCCCTGGGAGTGAATCATTTTAGCTATTCTGGTGCTTAGTTTGGTGGGGCGTGTTAGTTTTCCTTTGAGAGGGTTGGTTTTATCCAGACCCTGGTCAAACGCTACATTTGAGTCCCCACCCCAAATGACTTTGCCCTCCAGGAGGGGGCCAAGAGTTGGAAAGAGGTTCTGGAAGAAGGATGCTTGACCCTTATTAGGGGCGTAGTAAGAAATTATGGAGTATAGTACTCCCTCCAGAGTGCCCTTTACAAGGATGAACCTACCCTCTGGGTCTTTAAGATCAGAGATATGGTTAAATTTGCTATTTTTAGAAAAAAGTACTGCTACCCCTTTGGTTTTGTTTGGTGCGTTGGCCATGAAGAAAGATGGGTAGAAGGCGTGTAAGAACTTGGGACTGTATCGAATCGGAAAGTGCGTCTCCTGTAGGAGTACTACATCCAGTTTGAGGGATTTATAATGGTCTAAGGCAACCCTTCTTTTCCTAGGTGAGTTGAGCCCCTGAACGTTGTGAGAGGCGACCCTAAGGTCCAGACCCTTAGACATTTGATCAGTCATGGGAACAGAGAGGAGAGTGATCACCGGCACAGCAGCCGCCTACCTTGTGTTGGGGAGAGTTCCTTGAGTACGAGAAGGTGGACGGGTCCGTGCTATAGTAGCGTGCGGGAGGGACCGGGGGATCTCCAGACGGCCAGCTAGGAGAAAAAGAAAAGGTGAGAGGAAGAGGAGGGAAGAAGGAGAGACAAGTAAACAAAAAAAACAACAACAATAATGACAATAACAGTAGCGACAATGGTCTTCTAGAAGGACCCGTGGAGGGTAGCGGTGTGTCAGACCGCTTAAGCTCCATTTTAAGTCTTCCCTCGTCCATATTGGGCGAGAGAAGTCTCACTCTACGGGGGCACAGTGGTTGCCCTTGAGGTGAGAGGAGGCGCATGGGTACCACCCCGGACCCATACTTCTAAGATACCGTAACTAAATACTATTTGCATAACGTGGTGTAAGATCTTCGTCTCAATAAGTGCAATTTGTAACTGCCATTTCAGTACAGTATAAACTTTCGCGGAGACTGTAAAAGGGATTCAAGCAGAGCTAAGAGCCCAGAAAAAATGATAATAAAAAGAAGCAACGGGGAGAAGATAATTAAATAACATGGGAGAAGTATGACCATCTGCTTTAGGTGACCTGCAACCTTATGCCTGGATCTGAAAAGGAAATTGGTTACTGAGGGCTATGAAGAACTGAAGTCTCAGTGTTCTAAGTCTCAGATTGGGATGGAAGGAGATCTCTCTTCCGCTTCGAAAAGGCAAAGGGATCACGGGAACTGTTCTCCGTAGGATGGTCACTTCAGGGGATTTCAGCCATAGACGTTGTCCCATCTGTAAAAAAACAAATTCGGTAACCTGTGTCCGAGGCCCCGTTGGGGTCTTGGGATTGGAAAGAGGAGCGTTAGCTCGTTCAAAGGAGGGGGGACGTCCCCCACAGGAAGGACCGTGGAAGGTCTGGGTGCGTAAGAAGGGGACCTTCGTGCTCCGTTAAGGGGGCTTGCCGTCTTTGCTCCTCTTAGAGGGGCCCTTGATCCAGAGAGGTGAGACTGGGCTGCCTGGGGGGGGGGGGGCGTTTGGATGAGCCCGTGGCAGATGAGGAGAGTTCCATGGGGGCTTCCTGGGAGATCAGCTTGAGGGAGAGGAAAAGTTTTTCACCTTCCGGGAGATTGGAGAAAGTGTGGGTCTTGTCTTGTATGGAAAACTTTACTGCAAAGGGGAATGTCCAGCGGTATTTGATGTCTCGTTCCATCAACACTGACAGGAGGGGTTTGAGGGTGCATCTTCTTTGGATGGTGGATTGAGCGAGGTCCGCAAAGACCTGAATTTGGTGACCCTGATGTTGGAGCTTGGGCTTCAGGCGAGATTGTCTCATTACCTCCTCTTTGACTGCGTAGAAGTGCGGTTTTACTATTATGTCCCTCAGGGACCCGTCCTTCCTCGGGGGACCCAGGGCTCTGTGCACCCTATCCAGCTCTAGCCTGTGCGGCGGGATGTTGGGGATGAGGTCCGAGATAAAGTCCTGCACCGTGAGGGGAATATCCGTGAAGGATTCAGGAAGGCCTCTAATTCGGAAGTTGTACAGTTGGACCTGTTCTCAAGTTCATCAATTCTTGATAAGGCCGTTTCTAGCTGTTCTTGGACTGACTGAAGGTGTGCGGCGTTCTGGTTGGTTCTGGCGACTGTATGGTCAATTTTGTCTTCCATCGCCTCCATCCTAGAGCCCAGGCTAGAGAGGTCTGATTTAATAGCATTTGTGATCTGGGAGGCAGTGTTGGCCAGGCCCTTTTCTAAGAGGGTAGAGAATTTGGAGAAAAGCTCTTCTTGTATGACAGAAATGTCCTTAAATGTGTATCCAGGTGGGGTGCCTGCATAGGAGGAGAGGTGAGGGGATATGCCTGAGGGAGAAGCGCCATCTTCCCCCTGCTCACTGCTGTGAGTCTCTCTGTAAGCACCCTGTGGGGCTTGGTGCTGGTGCATGCCCTGATGCGCCGTCTGGAGCGTGTTGTGGCCTCCCTGTGTTGTGCATAGGTCAGGGTCGGTGGGGTAAGGATGTGGGATGTTGCTCTGTCCCCTTGTGAAGCGAGGCTCAGTTAGGCCTAGCAGTGTCCCCGTCGGCGGCCATCTTGGTGCACCCGTCCGCCGCCACCGCTGCAAATTGCGGGCCCAAATCTCGGCGGGCTTGTGTGCCGGCCATCTCACCGTGTTCCCCCGCTGTTCCGCGAGCGGGGGGAGTGCTTGAGAGAGTCCTCCGCCTGCTGGGGCCGGGGTTATGCCGCTCGTCGGTCCGGGGTGGTGCGGAGCTCCGGGCTTAGGCGGCCATTACGGAGCTCTCGCGCATGCGCACTGTGGGTAGGCTAACTCTTATGGTCTTTGAGGGTGATGGCAGTAGTCCTGAATACAGTAACAGTGACCATAAACCGTTTAGCAGATGTTTTGGGTACCGATGTTCTCTCTCACAACGCGCTGGGCCTTGAAGTCCTACAGCAAAGTAGATCTAGACACCACAACTTCAGTAAGGTCCCACCTGGGTAAGGAAAATGGGAAACAGTCTCTCACAAACATTGGTGTACAGTTATGCACCCGCAGGCTTATGAGCCCCTCCGATCCAGAAGTGGTCTATGAGCAGGTGCAGCTTTTCTGACCCAGCAACACAGCATAGCACCACCGTTCAGTAGTATGGATGGGCCGAACGGACCCCTGTTTGGTTCGCACCAGAACTTTCGAACACCGCAAAAGTTTAGACCCAAAAAACGAACCCTATTAAAGTCAATGGGACCCGAACGTCAAAAGATCAAAAGTGCCCATTTTGAAGGTTTAAATGCAAGTACCGTAATTGGGCATACAATGGTTATAGGGGTCCGGGTCCTGCCCTGGGGGACATGTATCAATAAAAAAAAAAGTTTGCTTTTAGATTTTTAAAGTGAAAGCATAAAAATGAAAAATTCCGTCCAATATTGTGCCTGGGGGGGTCCCCTTGGTCTACCTGTAAAGTGGCAGATCTGAAGCAATAATTGCATTTATAAAGTAAAAAAAAAAAAATACATTTTCCCTGCAAGCTGCCTTTATTTTGCTCAGCAACAGCAGAGGAGCCAGTGTGTATGATGAGGCCATAATGTAGTGCGCTTCAAGAACAAGATTAGAGTTTTTTGGATACATTCTGGTGTTACTTTGACTTTGGATAGAATTAACGGGTGCGTAAAAATTGGTCTTTGGGTGTCGGTGCCTTCCCACCGTAACCCTATAGAGGTAATCTTGATGAAAGCAAGAATTGGCCTTGCTGTAAAAAATTGCAATGATATGCACCTGTCAAACAGGTGCAGAAAAATTTGGTCTTTGGGTGTTAATTGTGCCCATGAAACCTATACCAAAAATATTTTTACAGATGAAATGATTGAACAGCCTCAAAGCTAGGCAGCCTCGAAGCCCTGCAGAGATTCCACCTCCCAAAAAGACTTAATCAGTGACATCGGCATCAGGGGCTTCATAGCTGGTAATCCAGGACTGATTGGAGAAAATCCAACGTAGCACCAATATTTAAACAGGGCCCAAAATATATCCCTGGGAATTACAGACCAGTTAGCCTAACATCAATAGTATGTAAACTCTTAGAGGGGATAATAAGGGACTAAATACAAGATTTTAGTAATGAGAACGGTATCAATAGCAGTATTCGGCATGGGTTCATGAAGAATCGTTCTTGCTAAACCAATCTATTAACCTTCTACGAGGAGGTGAGTTGCCATCTAGATAAAGGAAGTCCCGTAGATGTGGTGTATCTGGATTTTGCAAAAGCATTTGACACAGTTCCCCATAAACGTTTACTGTACAAAATAAGGTCCGTTGGCATGGACCATAGGGTGAGTACATGGATTGAAAACAGGCTACAAGGGCGAGTTCAGAGGGTGGTGATAAATGGGGAGTACTCGGAATGGTCAGAGATGGGTAGTGGGGTCCCTCGGGGTTCTGTGCTGCGACCAATCTTATTTAATTTGTTCATAAACTACCTGGAGGATAGGGTAAACAGTTCAATCTCTGTATTTGCGGACGATACTAAGCTAAGCAGGGCAATAACTTCTCCGCAGGATGTGGAAACCTTGCAAAAAGATCTGAACAAATGAATGGGGTGGGCAACTACATGGCAAATGAGGTTCAATGTAGAAAAATGTAAAATAATGCATTTGAGTGGCAAAAATTTTAATGCAATCTATATACGGGGGGGGGGGGGGGGAGAACCTCTGGGGCAATCTAGAATGGGAAAGGACCTCGGGATCCTAGTAGATGATAGGCTCAGCAATGGCATGCAATGCCAAGCTGCTGCTAACAAAGCAAACAGAATATTGGCATGCAATAAAATAGGGATCAACTCCAGAGATAAAACAATAATTCTCCCGCTCGACAAGACTCTGCTCCGGCCGCACCTAGAGTATGCTGTCCAGTTCTGGGCACCAGTCCTCAGGAAGGACGTACTGGAAATGGAGCGAGTACAAAGAAGGGCAACAAAGGTAATTAAGGGTCTGCAGGATATTAGTTATAAGGAAAGGTTGCGAGCACTGAACTTATTCTCTTTGGAGAAGAGACACTTGAGAGGGGGTATGATTTCAATATACAAATGCCATACTGGTGACCCCACAATAGGGATAAAACTTTTTCGCAGAAGGGAGTTTAACAAGACTCGTGGCCACTTATTAAAATTAGAAGAAAAGAGGTTTAACCTTCAACTACGTAGAGGGTTCTTTACTGTAAAAACAGCAAGGATGTGGAATTCCCTTCCACAGGCGGTGGTCTCAGCGGGGGGGCATTGATAGCTTCAAGAAACTATTAGATAAGCACCTGAACGACCGCAACATACAGGGATATACAATGTAATACTGACATATAATCACACACATAGTTTGGACTTAATGGACTTGTCTTTTTTCAACCTCACCTACTATGTAACTGATTCATTTTTTATAAAAGTCAAACGGTCCACGGAGTCTGTGGACAGACGCGTTTTATGATCAGTAGAGAAACATCCTGCAGCACTGAATGCCCGTTCTGAAAGCACGCTGGATGCAGGGCAGCCCAACAACTCAATAGCATACTGGGCATGTTCTGGCCAGTGGTCTATTCTCATGACCCAGTAAGTCAGTGGATCATCAGCTAGAAAGCTCTCCATCTCTGTTTTGGCCCTGAGATAATTGTCCACCATGTGATGCAGACGCTGCCGATGGGATGTGGAAGCTGACGGCTCTGGGCGGCGAGGACTAAAAAAATTCCGAAATGCATCACCTAGGCGGGTGCCTTCTCCAATGCTCCTCTCTTGACCAACAGAAGACTCAAAACAAAATTTTCCTTGACACTGTAACCTACTGGAGTCCGGAAAAACGTTCAATAAAATCCTCTTTAACATGTCCTTAAGAGATTTTATCTTCTGCATTCTCTGTGGGGACGGGATAAGTTCTGAGACCTTCCCCCAATAACGGTGGTCAAAGAGGATTGCCAACCAGTAATCGTCCTTCTCCAATTGTAAACCGTGCTCTGGTCATTGAGCAGCCAAATCTTCTGGGGCTGAAGAGGTTATATTCCCACCCTGTGATACTGCACTTAGTGGTGCTTCCCTTTCCTCTTCCTTCTTGAATATAAGTGAACTGTTGGTGAAATACAACAGGTAGATTCTTCCTTTTCTTTCTTCACATATATGAATTTGATGCTGGATCCACAAGGGGATTGACACAAGTTTATAAAGATGTTTGTTGTAGCATTATTTGTTTGTATGCACATAGAGGACATTTTAACTGTGGCACTGGATAACTTTGGATTGTCCTAAAAACAGCAAATACATTGCACCCAAAATTGTGATCCACTCCTTTCACTGTATAGTAAAATAGCGCACTCACCCAAACTATCTGCTTCTAGATTCTAAACATCAAAACAGCATAGAAAGCATTGCAGGCAAGCTCTGGATTTGATTCTCCAATTCTCCTCTTCTCTACTGGAGGTGACTATCAAAATACACTTGTCCACGTGAAATAAAAGCAGCCGATCCAAGCAAAAGATGCAATATCAGCGGCTGCCACGGTGAGGCCCCTGATGACGTGCTGTTGCACAAAACATGTTGGGTGGAGCTTGTGTGTGTAAAATAGAAGTTCCTTGAGTTGATTTGTATACTTGGACTGTCCTTTTTCTAGTTTTATGCACATTGGTGTGATATATATTTTAGCAATGTATTAGTTGCACTTATTTAAGTTATGTAGCGCTGCACATTATTTCATTACGATTTGGGTTTGGTATCGCCGCAGCCTGTAGCGCCCCTCCTCCTTACCCAGTGCCTGAGCCATGTGCCTACTGAGACATGGAAGCCACTGACTGAGCTACACAAACATTTTTACTACTATTATTGAATCTGGCCAGATCAACACAGGAGGAGAAGTACTCTCTTAAATAAAATAACAATTGTTTTCCTTGTCCACACCCTAACTGGGACGATATCCTTGCAGTTTATCAATAGAGGAAGTTTGTCTGTGGGTTTTAAGCTGTCATAAAATCAATTCAAAAATAATTCCATAATATTTCTAGAGGTGCCTTCCACTTAAATAACTAAAATGTTCCATCAATCCAATAAGACATGATTGACAAAGATTTGAAATGGAAGGCGCTCATGGTTCATATAAATGCATACCTAAGCTCTAGCAGGGGTCAGCAACCTTTTCTACATTAAATGTCAATTTGCAAGCATTAGACAACTTGCGTGCCAGTGAACAATGGCGTGCTTTAGCCGTATAGTTTATTTTCACTGTTTGCACTCAAAGTTCTACTGCTAATGTCAGGGTAAACTCTATTATTGTTTTTATGTTAACAGGTGCATTCGGAATACATGTTCATATTTAGCATTACCATGTACTAAACAGTAACTGGAATGAGTGTGAAAAAATCTGTTTGCACATATGCGTAGCACCAAATGAGAAGATATTAATCTATGCATTTTGATTCACATATATGCGCTAACAATTTTTTTCAGACTAATTCCAATTCACTGAAGCACATTCTGCATGCACCTGTTAATCCCTAATCCCCTGGCGAGCTAGATCATATTTAACGAACACTACTACAGATCTAATCAGTGGTGGCCCGTAATGCAGGGCACCCGGGCGCTGGCCCTCCTATCCATGTGTCCCGCCCCTTAATCTAGATGCAGGGCGTCGGACACATGGATTCCAATCGGTTTTGTTTTTGTTGTTTATTTTTAAGTACGGGAGGCTCTAATTAGCTTAAAAAAAAGGGTGGGCTCGGGGTGCACTGTGCCCTGAGCCCACCCAGTTGTGTGACAATGGCGAATTAATATTCACTATTGTAACCCTGATTACCCTCCCGGAGACCTGTTTCCCGATTTGGCTGAAAGGAGAAGCATTCCAATTGGCCTAGGAGGAAGGAGGAGACGCACTGCGGAAGCTGTCGCCCGGAGGGAAGCACTACCTGCGCCATAGATGGGGTAAGTGCCGGGCTCGTAGCCAACCGGGGGGGCTGTGGTTGCACTGTTTACCGCCCCCCCCCCCAAAAAAATAAATTTGCCACCAGCTGCCACTGGATATAATATGAAAGAAATTTTGTAGCCATGTGACTTTCGATCTTCCAGGTGCCACTAATAATGTTATGTTGCTGACCCCTGTTTATACCTTACTTTTCACAAACAGATGTGGGGTGACCCCATTCTAATTGGATATGTTAAAACAACTTCTTTTAATACTATAGGGGCATTCATAAAGAATTTTGTGGGGCTGCCGCACAAAGTTGTTCATGGCTTACTTCTGATTCATGTATCGGTCCCCGATACTGGACCCTCTTTCCGCAGTGCAATCTTAGAAGAAAGCCAGCACCCAGATGTGTATCTATTATTGAGAGTCCATTTATTGAGAAGGAACAATATACAATCACATAGAAAGTCTCTGCATTTTGGGCCAATTGGGCCTTCACAGTGGCTGTGTCTGAAACACGTTGGATTTCTATCTCACTGTATATTGTTCCTTCACAATAAATGAACACTCTATAATAGATCTTCACCCAAGTGCCATCTTTCGTCTTAGATTACATCTGTGTACAGCTTCTGCATCAGAGGCTTTCTTTGGCTGGATTGGGGAGAGGAGGCAACAGCATTGCACACTTGGTTTTGTATTCTTTCCTCAGTTAGCGCCCTCCCTGGCCACTGCACCCCTTACAATGACATGCGCATGACCATTTTTGTAGTATAGTGGACAGAGCCTGATGGGGGGACTAGTTCTCCATCAGGTCCACCTTGCTGTTGATTGACAGGAATGGTAGTGGCATAGCTCCCAACTGTCTGATTTCAAGGGAATTTCCCTGATTTGCAATAAAGTCCCTCTTTCCTCCTTGTTTGTCCCTCATTTTGGTCGATTTTTAATAAATAGTTATATATAAAATGCACTATTTTTTTTTTTTTTTTCAAAAAGTGTTTCCCAGTGCTAAACCTTTCATCCAATTTCTAAATTGCTGCATTTGTACAGTTGTGCTCAAAAGTTTGCTAACCCAGAAATTGTGAAATTTTGGCATTTATATTGAAAATATGACTAATCATGCCAAAAAAGTTTTTTATTCAAGGATAGTGATCACATGTAGCCATTTATTATCACATCGTTTTTTGGCTCCTTTTAAAATCATAATGATAACAGAAATCACCCAAATGGCCCTGATCCAAATTTTACATGGGATGTTTGGCCTTGGTACAGGCACAGAAGGTGGCACATACAGGTTAAAATGGCTATTAAAGGTTCATTTCCCACATTTGTGGCTTTTTAAATCGCAATTAGTGTCTAATCAATGAGTTTGTTAGCTCTCACATAGATGCACAAAGCAGGCTAGATACTAAGCCATGGGGAGCAGAAAAGAACAGTCAAAGGACCTGCATAACAAGGTAATGAAACTTTACAAAGATGCAATAGGAAAAGTGGAAAATTTGGGGATCTCTTACCAAGCCAAGGTCATGGAGATCAAGAAAGATTTCAGCCACAACTACTACAGGAATTGTTTGGGATACAAAGAAAAACCCACAGGTAACCTCAGGAGAAATACAGGCTTCTCTGAAAAAGATGGTGTGGTTGTTTTTAATGAGCACAATACGATAATATTTGAACAAAAAACAGCTGCATGATCAAGTTGCTAGAAAGAAGCCTTTACTGCACAAGTTCCACAAAAAGCCTGGCTATAATATGCCCAACAACACCTTGACATGGCTCATTAGGCTTTTTTGTGGCATTGGCACAGTAAAGATTTCCTTCTGGCAGCTCAACCATGCAGCTCTTTTTTGTTCAAGTATCGTTGAACTGTGCTCCTTAAAAACAACCACACCATCTTTTTGGAGAGCAGCCTATATTTCTCCTGAGGTTACCTGTGGGTTTTTCTTTGTATCCTGGGCAATTCTAACGCCAGTTGTGGCTGCAATTTTTCTTGGTCTAACTGACCTTGACTTGGTATCAAAAGAGCCCCGAATTTTCCACTTCTTAATAAGGGATTAAACAGTACTGACTGGTATATTCAAGGCTTTGGGTATCTCTTTATATCCTTTTCCATCTTTATAAAGTTTCAACACTTTGTTACGCAGGTCTTTTGACTGTTCTTTTCTACCTTCTTATGGCTCAGTGTCTAGCCTGCTTAGGGCATCCAAGTGAGAGCTAACAAACTCATTGACTATTTATACACAGACACTAATTGTGATTTAAAAGCCACAAATATGGGAAATTAACCTTTAAAAGTAATTTTAACCTGTGTGTGCCACCTTCTGTGTTTGTACCAAGGCCAAACATTCCAGGGTATGTAAACTTTTGATCAGGGCCATTTGGGTTATTTCTGTTATGATTTTAAAAAAATCCAACAAACTATGTTGTCATAAATGGCTTCATGTGATAAACTATCCTTGAATAAAAGACAGTTTTTTGACATGATTAGTCATAGTTTCAATATAAATGCCCACATTTTCACAATTTCTGTCAGGGTATGCAAACTTTTGAGCACAACTGTATATTTCAAAAGCCAGTAGAAAGGAATAGTAGTTGGGGGGGGGGGGGGGGAAGAACATGTGGGTTTAACCAAACATTTTTTGTGTGTAATTCTCCTTACAGGGGGTGTGTCCTATGCAGTGGCGGCTGGTGTTTTTTCTTTTCTTTTGAGGGGAGGGGGGCTAACAACCCAACCCAACAACAATTTAGACAGGATCCAATTAACCTACCAGCATGTCTTTGGAGTGTGGGAGGAAACCGGAGTACCCGGAGGAAACCCACGCAGGCACAGGGAGAACATGCAAACACCAGGCAGGTAGTGTGGGTAGGTCAGAGTGCTACCCACTACACCACTGTGCCGCCTATGAGAATCATGAGGTCAAAGGAACTGCCTGAAGAGCTCAGAGACAGAATTGTGGCAAGGCACAGATCTGGCCAAGGTTACAAAAAAGTTTCTGCTGCACTTAAGGTTCCTAAGAGCACAGTGGCCTCCATAATCCTTAAATGGAAGATGTTTGGGACGACCAGAACCCTTCCTAGAGCCGGCCGTCCGGCCAAACTGAGCTATCGGGAGAGAAGAGCCTTGGTGAGAGAGGTAAAGAAGAACCCAAAGATCACTGTGGCTGAGCTCCAGAGATGCAGTCGGGAGATGGGAGAAAGTTGTAGAAAGTCAACCATCACTGCAGCCCTCCACCAGTCTGGGCGTTATGGGAGAGTGGGAGAGTGGCCCGATGGAAGCCTCTCCTCAGTGCAAGACACATGAAAGCCCGCATGGAGTTTGCTAAAAAAAACACCTGAAGGACTCCAAGATGGGGAGAAATAAGATTCTTTGGTCTTATGAGACCAAGATAGAACTTTTTGGCCTTAATTCTAAGCGGTATGTGTGAAGAAAACCAGGCACTGCTCATCACCTGTCCAATACAGTCCCAACAGTGAAGCATGGTGGTGGCAGCATCATGCTGTGGGGGTGTTTTTCAGCTGCAGGGTCAGGACAATTGGTTGCAATCTAGGGAAAGATGAATGCGGCCAAGCACAGGGATATCCTGGATGAAAACCTTCTCCAGAGTGCTCAGACTGGGCCGAAGGTTTACCTTCCAACAAGACAATGACCCTAAGCACACAGCTAAAATGAAGGAGTGGCTTCACAACAACTCCGTGACTGTTCTTGAATGGCCCAGCCAGAGCCCTGACTTAAACCCAATTGAGCATCTCTGGAGAGACCTAAAAATGGCTGTCCACCAACGTTTACCATCCAACCTGACAGAACTGGAGAGGATCTGCAAGGAGGAATGGCAGAGGATCCCCAAATCCAGGTGTGAAAAACTTGTTGCATCTTTCCCAAAAAGACTCATGGCTGTATTAGATCAAAAGGGGGCTTCTACTAAATACTGAGCAAAGGGTCTGAATACTTAGGACCATGTGATATTTCAGTTTTTCTTTTTTAATAAATCTGCAAAAATGTCAACAATTCTGTGTTTTTCTGTCAATATGGGGTGCTGTGTGTACATTAATGAGGAAATAAAATGAACTTAAATGATTTTAGCAAATGGCTGCAATATAACAGAGTGAAAAATTTAAGGGGGTCTGAATACTTTCCGTCCCCACTGTACTTTAGGTGTCCCTTGTTCCAATCTCAAAAAGTGAGGAGGTATGGTAGTGGGCAGATTCATAGTTGCTATTTAGCAGCTTTCGAATCCACCAATTGCCATCTGCTGTTACTTATAAGTAAGGCAGACCTGATTGGAAACTAGCCTCCCAGTTCCACATCAGGCTCCACCTACCTAAAAGTAACTTCCCAAATATGGGCATTTTTCCCAAATATGGGCATCACCATACTTTGCTATTGACATCGCTATTTCTGGCCTCTCCTGGCCAACAGGTGAATAGGGATAGAGCCTTGCATGGGAATTTGTCACATTCATGACTGTTTCCCAGCAGCTCAGAACTGGTTGTTATTAAACCCAAAACAGTCAAATCAGTCTGTATATGCAGTAAAGCATGCTTATTATACTCACTGTGGAACCTACAGGGTTAGTCCTCCACATTGTGTAAAAAAGACTGTTTGATCCTGTCTTCTCAGATCCTCCTCCTTCTTTTATTGTCCCCAATCCATCTGCTGATAGTACAGAGCTTTGGGGGCACTCTGCACATGCTCCATTTAGTATGTATTGTTTTTTTTTTCTTGCAGGGTATGAGGGGTCATGCAGCCTCATAGGATAGTCAGAGCAGAATGAAAACTCCTCCTACAAGCTTTAACCAGTGCTCAGCCGGACACTGATAGAAGTCACAAGACTACTATATACTGCTGATGAGAAAAAGTATTTTAGCAGGTTATATTTACTAAAATAATTGCAATTCCATGTTTTGTGTACTGTGGGAGACCAGATATAGTGAATGCAGGCTCCTGGGTTTAATTATCGCCAGGTTCCTAATTTGTGAACTTGCAATAATTCTTTAACCACTTGCCGACCGCCTAACGCAGATATACTGCGGCAGAATGGCACGGGCAGGCAGAATCCATATGTGATCTGCCTCCCGCGGGCGGGGGGTCCGATCGGACCCCCCCCCCCGGTGCCAGCGGCGGTCGGCTTGTGACTGGGAGCGTTGAGAGGCGAGGGGGAGACCATCCGATCGTGGCCCCCCCCTTGCGATCGCTCCCAGCCAATTGTTCTCTCTCTCTCATTTCTCTCTATTGTTCTGCTCTTTTTTGAGCTGATCAGAGACCAGAGTGGCTCCAAACATCTCTATGGCCTAAGAAACCGGAAGCTACGAGCATTTTATGACTTAGATTTCGCCGGATGCAAACAGCGCCATTTGGAAATTGGGAAAGCATTTTATCACACCGATCTTGGTGTGGTCAGATGCTTTGAGGGCAGAGGAGAAATCTAGGGTCTAATAGACCCCAATTTTTTCAAAAAAGAGTACCTGTCACTACCTATTGCTATGATAGGGGATATTTACATTCCCTGAGATAACAATAAAAATGATTTAAAAAAAAAAATGAAAGGAACAGTTTAAAAATAAGATAAAAAAAAAATAATAATAATAATAATAAAAAAGCACCCCTGTCCCCCCTGCTCTCGCGCTAAGGCGAACACAAGCGTCGGTCTGGCGTCAAATGTAAAAAGCAATTGCACCATGCATGTGAGGTATCACCGCGAAGGTCAGATCGAGGGCAGTAATTTTAGCAGTAGACCTCCTCTGTAAATCTAAAGTGGTAACCTGTAAAGGCTTTTAAAGGTTTTTAAAAATGTATTTAGTTTGTCGCCACTGCACGTTTGTGTGCAATTTTAAAGCATGTCATGTTTGGTATCCATGTACTCGGCCTAAGATCATCTTTTTTATTTCATCAAACATTTGGGCAATATAGTGTGTTTTAGTGCATTAAAATTTAAAAAAGTGTGTTTTTTCCCCAAAAAATACGTTTGAAAAATCGCTGCGCAAATACTGTGTGAAAAAAAAAATGAAACACCCACCATTTTAATCTGTAGGGCATTTGCTTTAAAAAAATATATAATGTTTGGGGGTTCAAAGTAATTTTCTTGCAATCAAAGTGTCAGAAAGGGCTTTGTCTTCAAGTGGTTAGAAGAGTGGGTGATGTGTGACATAAGCTTCTAAATGTTGTGCATAAAATGCCAGGACAGTTCAAAACCCCCCCAAATGACCCCATTTTGGAAAGTAGACACCCCAAGCTATTTGCTGAGAGGCATGTCGAGTTCATGGAATATTTTATATTGTGACACAAGTTGCGGGAAAGAGACAATTCTTTTATATTTTTTTATTTTTTTTGCGCAAAGTTGTCACTAAATGATATATTGCTCAAACATGCCATGGGAATATGTGAAATTACACCCCAAAATATATTCTGTTGCTTCTCCTGAGTACGGGGATACCACATGTGTGAGACTTTTTGGGAGCCTAGCCGCGTACGGGACCCCGAAAACCAAGCACCGCCTTCAGGCTTTCTAAGGCCGTAAATTTTTGATTTCACTCTTCACTGCCTATCACAGTTTCGGAGGCCATGGAATGCCCAGGTGGCACAACCCCCCCCCCCCCCAAATGACCCCATTTTGGAAAGTAGACACCCCAAGCTATTTGCTGAGAGGCATGGTGAGTATTTTGTAGACCTTACTTTTTGTCACAAAGTTTTGAAAATTGAAAAAAGAAAAAAAAAATTTTTTTCTCGTCTTTCTTTATTTTCAAAAACAAATGAGAGCTGCAAAATACTCACCATGCCTCTCAGCAAATAGCTTGGGGTGTCTACTTTCCAAAATGGGGTCATGGGGGGGGGGGGGGGTTTGTGCCACCTGGGCATTCCATGGCCTCTGAAACTGTGATAGGCAGTGAAGAGTGAAATCAAAAATTTACACCCTTAGAAATCCTGAAGGCGGTGATTGGTTTTCGGGGCCCCGTACGCGGCTAGGCTCCCAAAAAGTCCCACACATGTGGTATCCCCGTACTCAGGAGAAGTAGCTAAATGTATTTTGGGGTGCAATTCCACATATGCCCATGGCCTGTGTGAGCAATATATCATTTAGTGACAACTTTGTGCAAAAAAAAAAAAATTTGTCACTTTCCCGCAACTTGTGTCAAAATATAAAACATTCCATGGACTCAACATGCCTCAAAGCAAATAGCTTGGGGTGTCTACTTTCCAAAATGGGGTCATTTGGGGGGGTTTTGTGCCATCTGGTTATTTTATGGCCTTCAAAACTGTGATAGGTAGTGAGGAGTAAAATCCAAAATGTACGCCCTTAGAAATCCTGAAGGCAGTGATTGGTTTTCGGGGCCCCGTACGCGGCTAGGCTCCCAAAAAGTCCCACACATGTGGTATCCCCATACTCAGGAGAAGCAGCTAAATGTATTTTGGGGTGCAATTCCACATATGCCCATGGCCTGTGTGAGCAATATATCATTTAGTGACAACTTTGTGTAATTTTTTTTTTTTTTTGTCATTATTAAATCACTTGGGACAAAAAAAAAAGAATATTCAATGGGTTCAACATGCCTCTCAGCAATTTCCTTGGGGTGTCTACTTTCCAAAATGGGGTCATTTGTGGGGGTTTTGTACTGCCCTGCCATTTTAGCACCTCAAGAAATGACATAGGCAGTCATAAATTAAAGGCTGTGTAAATTCCAGAAAATGTACCCTAGTTTGTAGGCGCTATAACTTTTGCGCAAACCAATAAATATACACTTATTGACATTTTTTTTTACCAAAGACATGTGGCCGAATACATTTTGGCCTAAATGTATGACTAAAATTGAGTTTATTGGATTTTTTTTTAGAACAAAATGTAGAAAATATCATTTTTTTTCAAAATTTTCGGTCTTTTTCCGTGTATAGCGCAAAAAATAAAAACGGCAGAGGTGATCAAATAACATCAAAAGAAAGCTCTATTTATGGGAAGAAAAGGACGCAAATTTCGTTTGGGTACAGCATTGCATGACCGCGCAATTAGCAGTTAAAGCGACGCAGTGCCAAATTGTAAAAAGTGCTCTGGTCAGGAAGGGGGTAAATTCTTCCGGGGCTGAAGTGGTTAACCACTTGCCGACCGCCACACGACGATGTACGTCCAAACTTGAAGGGGTATATTGTTGTTATGGCAGCAGCTAGCTGCCATAACCCCGGTATCCCCGTTTTCGTGCGGCGGCCGACTTTCAGATAAAAGTGGTCCCTGCGGCGGATTCGTCGCGAGATCACTTTTATTGGTAGCGGGAGAGGGCCCCTCCCGCCACGATCCGGTGCCCTCCGCCGCTTACCGGAGCCGTCGGTAGTGGCGGAGGCGATCGCATCCTTCTCCCTTCTGTGCCTGGAGACGAGTGAGGCTAAGATGGTGCCCACTCGTCTCCATGACACTGCTGGGCGGAAGCGACGTCAAAACGTCACTTCCGTCCACGTCTCTTAAAGGCATATTTTTTCAAATGTCTTTTTTTTTTTTTAAATGAGTTTTTTATTTATTTATTTTTTTATTGCATTTTAGTGTAAATATGAGATCTGAGGTCTTTTTGACCCAAGATCTCATATTTAAGAGGTCCTGTCATGCTTTTTTCTATTACAAGGGATGTTTACATTCCTTGTAATAGGAATAAAAGTGACACATTTTTTTTTTTAACAGTGTAAAAATAAATAAAATAATGTAAAATAAATAATAATAAAAATTAACAAAATTTTTTTCAAAAACCCACCGTCCCAACGAGCTCGCGCGCAGAAGCGAACGTATACGCGAGTAGCGCCCGCATATAAAAACGGTGGTCAAACCACACATGTGAGGTATCGCCGCGACCAGTAGAGCGAGAGCAATAATTCTAGTCCTAGACCTCCTCTGTACCGCAAAATATGCAACCTGTAGAATTTTTTAAACGTCGCCTATGGACATTTTTGAGGGTAAAAGTTTGACGCCATTCCATGAGTGAGTGCAATTTTGAAGCGTGACATGTTGGGTATCAATTTACTTGGCGTAAATTGGTGTTAGAAGAAAAACCATATATAATGTTTGGGGGTTCTAAGTAATTTTCTAGCAAAAAAAACCTGTTTTAAACATGTAAACACCTAAAATCTAAAACGAGGCTGGTCCTTAAGTGGTTAAGAATCGATCGCTGCCATAGCAAGGACCTACCACCATAAAAGTGTTAATTTTTTTTTGTTTTTTTTATTCTCCTACATTTGTTTTTCGCCCCACGCTTGAGAAAATTGCAGATCATGGGCTATATCTTGCTGACAGATGCAAGAAATGTTTTTTGTGTTTTCACAGGTTGCCTGCTGTTTTGAGAGCTGCTAGTAGCACTTTTCAGTATTTTTATTTTGTGGCCCAAAATACACATTTTCTTTCTTGACGTATTGCATTGTTGATGACATTATGAAGTGCTGTTGAGCAGATAGTTATTTTATGGTTTTATAAAAGTCAAAAAACGGTTAGGCCCTCTATCTGTTTTTTTTTTTTTTTGTCTGTGTCCCAGTGAGAGAGATTTTCCATACTTTCTGTCCCGGTGATGAGTGTCGTCCAAAGTGAGAAGAAAAATCTATCCTATTGGAGCCCAGACAGCAATAAAAATGTATATAACAATAAAAGATGTTCTACACTTCCCCCCCCCCCCCCCCCCCCCACTATTTACAATATTTATAAAAAATGTTTTTACTGCAATTGGCCTTTAAAAGTATTACTGTGTCTATACAACAATCATATACTGTACCATCTCTCTTTATAAGTTTCTTAATAGTGAAAAGATAAACGTTTAAGCCCAGGTTCACACTATAGCGATCTCGCACGGACTGCATGTGTCAATCACATGCGATGTCTGTGCAATGCGAGTTCAGTCATACAGTTGTATGGCTGAACTCGCATTGGATTCGCAGAAAAAAAGGTGCAGGGACTTTAGTTTTTTTTTTGTTTTTTCCCTGCACTGGAATCGGATTGCGTGGGTGTTCTCCCCATGCGATCCGATTCCTGTCCGAATCCAGTTCGCACTACGATCTGCGAATCGATCCGGGGGTGTCATTAACCACTTCAGCCCCGGAAGGATTTACCCCCTTCCTGACCAGAGCACTTTTTACAATTCGGCACTGCGTCGCTTTAACTGCTAATTGCGCGGTCATGCAATGCTCTACCCAAACGAAATTTGCGTCCTTTTCTTCCCACAAATAGAGCTTTCTTTTGATGGTATTTGATCACCTCTGCCGTTTTTATTTTTTGCGCTATAAACGGAAAAAGACTGAAAATTTTGAAAAAAAATGATATTTTCTACTTTTTGTTATAAAAAAAATCCAATAAACTAAATTTTAGTCATACATTTAGGCCAAAATGTATTCGGCCACATGTCTTTGGTAAAAAAAAATGTCAATAAGCGTATATTTATTGGTTTGCGCAAAAGTTATAGCGTCTACAAACTAGGGTACATTTTCTGGAATTTACACAGCTTTTAGTTTATGACTGCCTATGTCATTTCTTGAGGTGCTAAAATGGCAGGGCAGTACAAAACCCCCCCAAATGACCCCATTTTGGAAAGTAGACACCCCAAGGAAATTGCTGAGAGGCATGTTGAGCCCATTGAATATTTATTTTTTTTGTCCCAAGTGATTGAATAATGACAAAAAAAAAAGAAAAAAAAAAAATTTACAAAAAGTTGTCACTAAATGATATATTGCTCACACAGGCCATGGGCATATGTGGAATTGCACCCCAAAATACATTCAGCTGCTTCTCCTGAGTACGGGGATACCACATGTGTGGCACTTTTTGGGAGCCTAGCCGCGTACGGGGCCCCGAAAACCCAGCACCACCTTCAGGATTTCTAAGGGCATACATTTTTGATTTTACTCCTCACTACCTATCACAGTTTTGAAGGCCATAAAATGCCAAGATGGCACAAACCCCCCCCCCCCAAATGACCCCATTTTGGAAAGTAGACACCCCAAGCTATTTGCTGAGAGGCATGGTGAGTATTTTGCAGCTCTCATTTGTTTTTGAAAATGAAGAAAGACCAGAAAAAAAAATTTTTTTTTTCTTTTTTCAATTTTCAAAACTTTGTGACAAAAAGTGAGGTCTGCAAAATACTCACTATACCTCTCAGCAAATAGCTTGGGGTGTCTACTTTCCAAAATGGGGTCATTTGGGGGGTTTTGTGCCACCTGGGCATTCCATGGCCTCCGAAACTGTGATAGGCAGTGAAGAGTGAAATCAAAAATTTACGGCCTTAGAAAGCCTGAAGGCGGTGCTTGGTTTTCGGGGTCCCGTGCGCGGCTAGGCTCCCAAAAAGTCCCACACATGTGGTATCCCCGTACTCAGGAGAAGCAACAGAATGTATTTTGGGGTGTAATTTCACATATTCCCATGGCATGTTTGAGCAATATAACTTTTAGTGACAAAAAAAAAAAAAAAAAAAAAAAATTTGTCTCTTTCCCGCTACTTGTGTCACAATATAAAATATTCCATGGACTCGACATGCCTCTCAGCAAATAGCTTGGGGTGTCTACTTTCCAAAATGGGGTCATTTGGGGGGGGTTTGAACTGTCCTGGCATTTTATGCACAACATTTAGAAGCTTATGTCACACATCACCCACTCTTCTAACCACTTGAAGACAAAGCCCTTTCTGACACTTTTTGATTACATGAAAAAATTATTTTTTTTTGCAAGAAAATTACTTTGAACCCCCAAACATTATATATTATTTTAAAGCAAATGCCCTACAGATTAAAATGGTGGGTGTTTCATTTTTTTTTTTTTCACACAGTATTTGCGCAGCGATTTTCAAACGCATTTTTTGGGGAAAAAACACACTTTTTTAAATTTTAATGCACTAAAACACACTATATTGCCCAAATGTTTGATGAAATAAAAAAGATGATCTTAGGCCGAGTACATGGATACCAAACATGACATGCTTTAAAATTGCGCACAAACGTGCAGTGGCAACAAAATTAATACATTTTTAAAAGCCTTTAAAAGCCTTTACAGGTTACCACTTTAGATTTACAGAGGAGGTCTACTGCTAAAATTACTGCCCTCGATCTGACCTTCGCAGTGATACCTCACATGCATGGTGCAATTGCTGTTTACATTTGACGCCAGACCGCCGCTTGCGTTCGCCTTGGCGCGAGAGCAGGGGGGACAGGGGTGCTTTTTATTTATTTATTTTTTTCTTTATTATTTTTTTGCTTTTTTATCTTATTTTTAAACTGTTCCTTTCATTTTTTTTTTTTAAATCATTTTTATTGTTATCTCAGGGAATGTAAATATCCCCTATGATAGCAATAGGTAGTGACAGGTACTCTTTTTTGAAAAAATTGGGGTCTATTAGACCCTAGATCTCTCCTCTGCCCTCAAAGCATCTGACCACACCAAGATCGGTGTGATAAAATGCTCCCCCAATTTCCCAATGGCGCTGTTTACATCCGGCGAAATCTAAGTCATAAAATGCTCGTAGCTTCCGGTTTCTTAGGCCATAGAGATGTTTGGAGCCACTCTGGTCTCTGATCAGCTCTATGGTCAGCTGGCTGAATCACCGGCTGCATTCTCAGGTTCCCTGTTGAGACAGGAGAGCCAGAGAAAAACACGGAAGACGGTGGGGGGGGCATTCCCTCCCACTGCTTGTAAAAGCAGTCTAGAGGCTAATTAGCCGCTAGGATTGCTTTTACATGAAAGCCGACCGCTGGCTAAAAAGAATGATACCAAGATGATACCTAAACCTGCAGGCATCATTCTGGTATAACCACTCAAAGTCGTGAATGGCGTACCTGAAGACAAAAAAATGGTTAACAATAAAGCACAGTAAACGGTAAAGTATAAAAATTGCATACCTGAAAAGCAAACATGATAAAACATAATAACAATAAAACATTGCAGAATAGAATACAGTAAAAAAGAGCAGAACAATAGAGAGAGAGAGAACAATAAAACGACAACTATTTTTTTTTATTTTTGTTTGTGTTTTTTTTTTTTTACACTTTTTTTTTGTAACTGTAACTTTTATAACTGTAACCGGTTCCAGGTTCGGGTCTCTCAAAATGCGATGGCATCTTGGGAGACCCTGTGAAAGTGTGTCCTAGTCTGTGGAATGCTGTACCCTACGCTAATACTCAACTAGTGAATGGTAGCGTTCAAAACATTCACCAATGCAAAGACCAGGATTGTCAGGACAGGAGGGACAATAATAGCGGGTGTCACGCCTATATCCGTGCTTGCTGCAGACACAACATCTTTTTTTGGGGGGGGGGGGGGGGTTCGTTGGGTAGGGGTACTCGGGAGGACATAAAGAAAATGCTTCTCATGCAGCCGACTGCATTTGGTTGGGGATGTGAATGGGGGAAGTACGGGTGCTGCAGAAGCGGTGGGTTCCCAATTAGGATTGGCGAATGCAGCAGGAAGGGCACTATGGGCACGACGGGCCTGTGTTTGTCTTTTTGGTGGCAGCGGGACACTACTTGTGCTTGCCACCTCACCAGCTTGAACTGCACTTATGGGACTCGCCACGTCACCAAGTGTTACTGCAGTGCTGGTTTGACTACGACCGGGGTGTACTAGGGCGCTGGTGCTTGCCAGTTCACCAAAACGCTACAAAAAAAAGTGACAGTGATCGATCGATACTGCACTTGGGTGGGCTGGACTGGGCTGGGCCGGGCGGAGGGGCAAAACGCAGGTGCTAGCAGGTATCTGGGCTGATCCCGCTAACACTGCGTTTTTGGGAACCCTAAACTGCTGGGGACGCTAGTATAGATCTGATCGGATCAGATATTGATGCGTTCAGATACTATACCACTAAGGGAGGTGTACGGTGCGTGTACGGTGCGTGCGTGGGTGTTCGCGGTACTGGCGCTAATCTGACGCTGCCTAGGGCGACGCATATCACCGCCGGGCGATCAGGGGGCTAAACCTTTTTTCGGTAATAAACGGCGGGTGCCCTGACACTATAAAAAATAAACAAACTAACCAGTGTCACCCGTAACGGTTATACGGTGATCAGTGGTGAAAGGGTTAACTAGGGGGCCATCAAGGGGTTAAAACATTTATTAGATAGTATATGGGGGTCCCTGTCGCTATAAAACACTGACGGCGAACCTAAATATTTACGTCCCTAACTAGCGTCACCAGCGACACTAATACAGCGATCAGAAAAATGATCGCTTAGCGACACTGGCGACAGGGGGTGATCAAGGGGTTAAAACTTTATTAGGGGTGGTAAGGGGGGTACCCTAGACCTACAGGGGGCTAAACCTTTATTCGGTAATAAACGGCGGGTGCCCTGACACTATAAAAAATAAACGAACTAACCAGCGTCACCCGTAACGGTTATACGGTGATCAGTGGTGAAAGGGTTAACTAGGGGGCAATCAAGGGGTTAAAACATTTATTCGGTAGTATATGGGGGGCCCTGACGCTATAAAACGCTGACGGCGAACCTAAATATTTACGTCCCTAACTAGCGTCACCAGCGACACTAATACAGCGATCAGAAAAATGATCGATTAGTTACACTGGTGACGGGGGGTGATCAAGGGGTTAAAACTTTATTAGGGGGGGTAAGGGGGGTACCCTAGACCTACAGGGGGGTAACAGTAACTGTGCTAACACTGCTAACTGTCAAAAACTGACACTATGCAGTAATCAGGAAAAAAAAAAAAAAAAAAAAAACCTGCTTGGTGTCAGTTTGTGACAGGGGGGGGGGGGTGATTGGGGGGGGATCGGGGGGGGATCGGGGGTGTAATGTATGCCTGGCATGTTCTACTGTGTGTGTGTGTGTGTTTGGTGCACTTACATGTCATCTCTCCTCGGCGCTGGAACGGAAACTGGCCAGCCGAGGAGAGATGACATCACATCCTCTGCCTCTGTGTACTATACAGAGGCAGGGGATGTTTCTCATTGGCTGGGAGCGATCGCGAGGGGGGGGGCCACGATCGGATGGCCTCCCCTCGTCTCTCAATGCTCCCAGCCAAATGCCGACCGCAGCTGGCACCGGGGGGGGGTCCGATCGGACCCCCCACCCGCGGGAAGGCAATCACGCTTCAGGTACGTGATTTTGCCTGCCCGTGCCGCTCCGCTCACGTATATAGGCGTGAGGCGGTCGGCAAGTGGTTAACATTGTATTGACACCCACAGCGGTTCGCAGACGGCAGTGTGAACTGCCTGCGGGAGAGATGCAATGCGGGAACCGGCGCTGGAATCACGCTGGTTCCCGCATCGCTACAGTGTGAACCTAGGCTGTACATTCTGGCTCTGGCACTTTAGCACTGGTATCTTTTCGTGCAAATAGGATCAGTCTTTAGAGCAGAGGATCCAGCCAAAAGACAGATGTATGCAAAATAAAGAGTTACATTTACACAGGGCTTTTTTTCTTTGAGAATAGGTGCAGAAACTCAACCATGCCTGCCACACACACATACTTGCCAAATGGCATCAAATAATAGCTCTTCCCTCTGCATACAACCCCCTCCCTCCACTGCTCTCATCTTCTCCCCCCTCCTTAAAAGCTCCACCATCTGTCATATGTCTAACCTTTGTTGCAATATTAAGCTGTAGTACCTCCCAGCATACTATACTATACTACAGTCACTTGCAAGGGAGATTATGCAGTAGGAGCATCAACAACTGGTCACCAGGGAAAAAAATGGAGACCACAGAGGGTGCAGCCTACCACGCACCCTCTCCTGCCCATGACTGCACTGAACCCTGGGCAACTGTTCTGTATCTCCCTTGTCCCTGTCCGGCACTCAGTGGGAACTGCGCAGGAGAACTGACCTGTGGGAGCTACTGGGAGATATGCTATCACTTGTAAACGCAGAAGCTGGACTTCAGTCCAAGTGATAGTGGTGAGCAGAGAGCAGAAGACCTGAGCCAGAGGTGGTGGAACTGAGTTCCCCCTAGTTCCTGCTGAAAAAAAGCCCTGCATTTACATAAGGAAGAGTTCATTTAGGGTAACTAGGGCTTGTAGTTGTGTTAAAGGGATGGATAGTTTTGGGGTGATATTAGAGTTTGTTACAAGGAGAATTAGTGGGAGGGTTACTGTTAGGGTTTCAGGGAGGCTTAGGGTTTGGCATGGGGTTATTGGAAGGACAAGTACCATGGATGAGCTACAGCAGGAATGCCAAACTGGTGGCCCTCCAGCTGTTCCAGAACTACAAGCTCCATCATGCCTCTGCCTGTGGGTGTCATGCTTGTAACTTTCAGCCTAGCAATGCCTCATGGGACTTGTAGTTCCGCCACAGCTGGGGGGCCGTCAGTTTGACACCTATGGGCTACAGGTAGGGTTAATATAAGGGTTAGTGATAGGATACGTTTAAGAATAAAGTTAGTTCTTAGTTGGAGGGAAAGTGTTTGGGTTAGAGCAGACTTTCTCAACCTTTTCAACATGAATGAAATAACTTTTCGGTCTCAGGAAACCCTGTTTAAAGGAAGGAAGAGTGCTTCATACATCTTGGGTTTTGGGGAAGAATTTCTCCCCTACAGATAGCTAAAAAGATCACTGGTGTAAGTAGGAACTTATCTGAGAGGCAAAAATTGGCCATTGCTCATGGAACCCCTAGCAACCATTGGAGGAACCATAGTTGAGAAACCCTGGGTTGGAGGGAGGACTAGTGTGGAGATGGGAGGGGGGTTTGGGCAAATCAGTGGAGGGTGGTTCAGTAGGCTCCACAGCTAAAGCATGGATGTGAACTGGGTAACCATTTGGTCTGAGTAAAATCTTCAGGATCCATGGCGTTTTCTTGCAAGAGAGGTGGTTTTTTTTGGGGGGGGGGGGGTTTTGTGCTAGGAGGGGAGAGGTTTTGAGGTAGAAAGGGTGTGTTTTGGGGGGGAAGGATTTGTTCTAGAAGGGGGGATTGGGGGGGGGGGGTGTCGAATTTGTGCTAAGAGGGGTGTCTTTTAGGAGGGAGATTTCGGGAAGGAGAGAATTTGTGTTAGTAGGTGGCATTTGGGGGGGGATTTGTGCAAGAGCGGTGTTTTTGGGGGGGGGGGGGATTTGTGCTAGGAGGGGGGATTTGGGGAGGGAGAGAATTTGTGCTGGGAGGGGTGGATTTGTGCTAGGAGCAGTGTGTTTTCGGGACGAAGGAATTGTGCTAGGAGGAGGGATTTGTGGAGGGGAGAGGATTTGTGCTGGGAGGGGTGGGTTTTTTTTTGGGGGGGGGGATTTGTGCTAGGAGGGGGGATTGGGGGGGTGAGTTATGAGAAAGGGGAATGTTTGCATTTTCATTTGGGAGAATATTGACTTGCAGAGGTAATTTATTCTTGGGGGTGGGGAATTTTGCTAAGACATGTTGCTCACACATTGTGGGGGGGTGGGTGCAAGTTGTCATCTTTGCCCTGAGCACACGATGACCTTGTCCCGTCACTGGACTGAACTCTGGTGACAGACAGAGACAGTAGTAGCTCCCAAACTTAGACAGGTTCTTTGAAACCCCCCTTGTGGGTCTCTCTGTGGGTCTCAATGGGTTTGAGGAGGTTGTGGTGTTGGCATCTCAGGTTTTTTTCTTGCGTTCCTTCTCTTTAAATATTGTAGACTGGCACAACTGGAATGAGCTATTGTACCTTAAGGAACTTCTTCCCACTGTGTTTGTAATTTGCCTTGCTGGTTTTTGCCTTTAGGTGGTACTAGCACTCTGTCCTTAGGTTGACGTTCAAACTCTATCCAGTCTTCAACCATCTCAATACAGGACACATTCACTCCCTTCCTGCCCAGGCCAACTTTCAGCATGGTCACATTTTGAATGCCAATTACTCATACCAATTACTCATGCAACACTGTAGCCAATTAAAATTGTAATCGGAGATATTGCTTTCTTTGGGTGGTCTTTAAAGGAGAAGTCCAGCCTGAGTTTTTTAGGCTGGGCATCTCCTAAGGGTCCCAGGAGTGCAATACGTTTTGCACTCCTGTGACCTGTTTTTGGCGAAGAGTGGTCTGAAGTTCGCTTTCCGCTGATGTCACCAAGTTCAGTCCAGGCAGCGCGTCATCCCAACTTAGGAAGTCTGGATCTGCCAGCTGCCTGGACTGATGGCAGTCTCGGCCTCTCAGCGAGCCGCTGAGACAGCTGCTTCACAGCTTAGCGCTCCAATGAGCATGGAGGGGCAGAGCAGGAGAAATGGTGATTGACAGGCAGCAGCTCTCTGCTCGAGAAGTTGAGAGAACCGAGCCATCGGTGATGTTCGGTGGTTCGGTACTCACTGCAGAGATGCCGGGGGACAGATGCAGCATCGGCCTGATGCTGCATCCACCTAGGTAAGTATGAACAGGGGAAAAAAAAACATGCTTCTCTTTTAATCACCACTAGGTTTTTTTTTTGCTACGTAAACAAAAAATACCAAATATTTCTGTTTATAAAATTGCAATTAAAAGTTCATGAATTTATGCCAAAATGTATTTTGCTACATTTCTTTGTTAAAAATTACCCAAATCAATGTACATTATTTAGTCTGTGAAAAATTTATAGAGTAGAGGTAGGCAACCTTTTGAACGCAGCACAGTGTGCCGAAAAATGTTTTCAAAGAATTAAGTGCCGGTTTTATATAAAACGTCAACTTCATGCTCAATCATTAAAAGGAATTTTTGTAAAGCAAATGCTGTAAACTACTTGAGTAATAATGAGAAATGAACATCCTGCACTTTCACGCCTCAGATCACCCCCAATTCATGCACCCTCACACCTCGGGTCACTGTACCCCCCTGAAAATCTGTTCCACCCCTGTGCCCCCTGCTCATTTGTCCCACCACTGTACTCCCCCCGCTCATTTGTCCCACCACTGTACCCCCCCGCTCATTTGTCCCACCACTGTACCCCCCTGCTCATTTGTCCCGCCACTGTACCCCCCCGCTCATTTGTCCTGCCACTGTACCCCCCCCCGCTCATTTATCCTGCCACTGTACCCCCCTGCTCATTTATCCTGCCACTGTACCCCCCTGCTCATTTGTCCTGCCACTGTACCCCCCCCCCGCTCATTTGTCCTGCCACTGTACCCCCTGCTCATTTGTCCTGCCACTGTACTCCCCTGCTCATTTGTCCTGCCACTGTACCCCCCCCTGCAAATTTGTCCTGCCACTGTACCCCCATGCACATCTGCCCCGCCACTGTACCCCCCTGCTCATCTGTCCCGCCACTGTACCCCCCTGCTCATCTGTCCCGCCACTGTACCCCCTGCTCATCTGTCCCGCCACTGTACCCCCCTGCTCATCTGTCCCGCCACTGTACCCCCCTGCTCATCTGTCCCGCCACTGTACCCCCCTGCTCATCTGTCCCGCCACTGTACCCCCCTTGCTTATCTGTCCCGCCACTGTACCCCCCTTGCTTATCTGTCC
>JBBDGP010004040.1:0-121380 GCA_037952835.1 Lithobates septentrionalis
GGCACCACAGCCAATGCTTTCATCAGCTGGTTGGGTGCTGCTGCTGTCATTGCCGGTAGGGAACCCAGCGGTGAAGCCTTGCTAAGCTTCACCGCCGGGTTCCTACTGCGCATGTGCAAAGCGCGTTGCGCTCTCTTGCTGGCCTGGCAGCTGGAGGAGGAGGGGGCCAGACTTCTGCTGTACCATGTTGTGGCGAGGTCTGACGGAAGGACAGGGTACCCCCCACCCCCCGAAAGGTGCCAAATGGGGGTGGACTTGGCTTTAACCACTCGCCAACTGGACCAATCCTGACACTTCTCTCCTATGTGTATAAATCATAACTTCTGCTAGAAAATTACGTAAAACCCCCAAACACATATATAATATTATATTTATATATATATATATATATATATATATAATATATATATATATATATATAAAATATAATTTTCTAGCAGAGGTCCCCTATAGAATAAAATGATGGGTGTTGCAATCTTTTTATGTCACATAGTATTTGCGCAGCCAATTTTTTTTTTTTTCAAACTCATTTTTTTTTTAATACACTTTTTAATGAATTTTATTGCACACAATCACTAGGTAATACCTAATTTTTTGGTAAAATATAAAAGATGATGTTATGCCGAGTAAATAGATACCAAACATGTCTCGCTTTTAAATGCCTGTGGAATGGCGCCAAACTACGGTACTTAAAGCTGAGGTTCACACAAAAATTGAACCTCCGCTTTTCGGAACCCTCCCCCTCCGGTATCACATTTGGCACCTTTCAGGGGGGAGGGGGGTGCAGATACCGGTCTAAGACAGGTATTTGCACCCTTTTCCGGCATAGACTCCCATGGGAGTCTACGCCTCTTCCTGTCCCCACCGCACTGTCTGCTGGGACACACACATGGGTCCCAGAGACAGCGGGGACTAGTTAGGAAGCGCAGCAGGACTCGCGCATGCGCAGTAGGGAAGCGGGAAGTGAAGCCGCAGCGCTTCACTTCCTGATTCCCTTACAGAGAATGGCGGCGGCAGCACCCGAGGACCGAGGGACGATTCGGTCTCGGGTGCCGACATCGCTGGACCCTGGGACAGGTGAGTGTCCTTATTTTAAAAGTCAGCAGCTGCAGTATTTGTAGCTTCTGACTTTTAAATTTTTTTTTCGCAGGACTCCCTCTTTAAAAACAAAAAATCTCCATAGGCCACACTTTAAATATTTTTTGCTGGTTACCAGTTTACAGTTGGAGGAGGTCTAGAGCTAGAATTATTGCTCTCCCTCGAACGTTCACAGCGATATCTCTCTTGTCTGGAGCGAACACCGTTTACATATGCGTATGTGACTTACATGTGCGTTTACATTGGTGCGTAGGCATGGAAGGGCGGGGCGCTTACATTTTTAAAACTTTTTATTTTAAACTATGTTTACTCTGTTTCTTTAACTTTTGTATTAACTTTATTGCTATCGCAAGTAATGAACACCGTCCCTTGTGAAAGCATGGGATGTGGCAGGTCTTCATGGAGAGATCTGGGGTCTATTAGACCCCAAATCTCTCCTCTGGCCTCCAATGCAGGTGATCGGATACACAGATCAGTCTGATCAGCGGCTTTCCTGGCCAGCCAGGTAAACAGGGAGGTGGGAGAAGAAGTGACAAAATCTGGTCTCTGTCAGGTCCTGGGGTCACAGAGAGGGAGGCTTCAGTTTCTCTATGTTCTGTGCAGCTGTTGCCGTTGGTTGGAGCGCTCCTGAGTGAAGGCATCATACCTATATTATTGTACACAGTCCTGCACAGTTGTAGCGGCTTCGGTGCTTCCCGAATGAAGTGCCTAATATATCACAAGTCTTGGCATTCTGGTCCTAAAGTTTTATATTTAGTGAATGTTGTCATTTGTCTTTCACTGTACATGGACAGGAGAGCTATAAAGCGTCAGAACACTGAGCATGCAGCTACTCCTGCAAGGCTTTGCTGCCACCTTGTGGATGGAATCGGTACATGTAATTTGCACAAGTATTTCTTCAAATTGCTGAGTACTGTATTGGATTAGTGGTACCCCATTCACTAGAAGAAGGCTGGAGATCTTTAGAAAGCTTGTTCTGAAAAACAAACGGTCACTGTGCAAATAGAAAAACATAGTGTCCCGTAAAATGTTATCATGTTGCTTGTATACTGATACTTAAAACCACTTTTTCCAAATATTTTTATAATATATATCTCTATCTATATATCAATATCTATCTCTATATACCTGTCTCTCTAGTGCTCTAGAGGTATGTGTATATATGTATGTGTATATATGTATGTGTATGTATGTATGTATATATATATATATATATATATATATGTATGTATATATGTAAAATTATGTATTAAGGTTGTACCGATACTAGTATCGGCACCGATACCGAGCATTTGCCCAAGTACTTGTACTCGGGCAAATGCTCTCAATGCTTCCGCCAATACCTGTACAGTCAGCAGTGATTGGTTGAGTGATTGAGTTAAAAGCTTCTCCCTTCAGTGGCTTTCAGCTGCTTAGTAACATACAGCAGTGATCGGTGCTTTCCCCGCATCCTCCTTCAGTCCCCCTCCATGCCCCCTCCGTTCTGCTGTCCTGTCCCCCTCCGCTGTCCCTCTTCGTTCCGCTGTCCCTCTTCGTTCCGCTGTCCCTCTTCGTTCCGCTGTCCCTCTTCGTTCCGCCGTCCCTCTTCGTTCCGCCGTCCCTCTTCGTTCCGCCGTCCCTCTTCGTTCCGCCGTCCCTCTTCGTTCCGCCGTCCCTCTTCGTTCCGCCGTCCCTCTTCGTTCCGCCGTCCCTCTTCGTTCCGCCGTCCCCCTCTTTTCCGCTGTCCCTCTCTCTTCCGCTGTCCCCCTCCTCTGTCCCCCTCTTCTGTCCCCCTCCTCTGTCCCCCTCTTCTGTCCCCCTCTCTTCCGCTGTCCCCCTCTTCTGTCCCTCTCTCTTCCGCTGTCCCCCTCTTCTGTCCCCCTCTCTTCCGCTGTCCCCCTCTTCTGTCCCCCTCTCTTCCGCTGTCCCCCTCTTCTGTCCCCCTCTCTTCCGCTGTCCCCCTCTTCTGTCCCCCTCTCTTCCGCTGTCCCCCTCTTCTGTCCCACTCTCTTTCGCTGTCCCCCTCTTCTGTCCCCCTCTCTTCCGCTGTCCCCCTCTTCTGTCCCCCTCTCTTCCGCTGTCCCCCTCTTCTGTCCCCCTCTCTTCCGCTGTCCCCCTCTTCTGTCCCCCTCTCTTCCGCTGTCCCCCTCTTCTGTCCCCCTCTCTTCTGCTGTCCCCCTCTTCTGTCCCCCTCTCTTCCGCTGTCCCCCTCTTCTGTCCCCCTCTCTTCCGCTGTCCCCCTCCGCTGTCCCCCTCCGTTCCTCTGTTCCTCTGTCCCGCCGTTCAGCTGTCCCCCTCCGTTCCTCTGTCCCGCCGTTCAGCTGTCCCTCTTCGTTCAGCTGTTCCCCTCCGCTGTCCCCCTCTCTTCCTCTGTCCCCCTCTCTTCCTCTGTCCCCCTCTCTTCCTCTGTCCGCCTCTCTTCCTCTGTCCGCCTCTCTTCAGCTATTCCCCTCCTCTGTCCGCCTCTCTTCAGCTATTCCCCTCCGCTGTCCCCCTCTCTTCAGCTATTCCCCTCCGCTGTCCCCCTCTCTTCAGCTATTCCCCTCCGCTGTCCCCCTCTCTTCAGCTATTCCCCTCCGCTGTCCCCCTCTCTTCAGCTATTCCCCTCCGCTGTCCCCCTCTCTTCAGCTATTCCCCTCCGCTGTCCCCCTCTCTTCAGCTATTCCCCTCTGCTGTCCCCCTCTCTTCAGCTATTCCCCTCCCTTCTGCTGTCCCCCTCCCTTCCGCTGTCCCCCTCCCTTCCGCTGTCTCTCTCCATGTCCTCCTCCTTCCTTTGTGAATGGACAGAGTCAGCTGACTCTGTCCATTCACATAACTGAACATTGTAATCTCCTGTGATTAGGATGTCTCAGTTTATGAATGGAGAGGAGCCGCTGTCTTCTCTCCATTCATTCTCAGTGCAGCTGAGGCTGCAGAGAAAGGAACTGGGGAATCTCTATCCTTGGTCTCTTTCTCTGTCTCAAGGGGGAGATATCAGAGGTCTGTTAAGACCCCTGATATCTCACTAAAGCCCCCCAACAGGTCTGATTAAAAAAACAAAACACATATTGCAATAAATAATAAAAAAAATATATTATTGTAAAAAATAATAAAGATTTAGATAAAAAAAAACAAACAGACACCCTTCACCCCCCCCCCCCAAAGGAAAAAAAAGAAAGCATTGTTAAAAAACAAAACAAAAAAAAAAAACCACTGTCACCGTGACATTAAAAAAAAGTATTGGTAATCGATATCGGCGAGTACTTGAAAAAAATTTATCGGTACTTGTACTCGGTCCTAAAAAAGTGGTATCAGGACAACCCTAATATATATGTATGTAAATGTGTGTGTAGTTGCCGCTAGTAACAAACATCCACCAATTTACCCCGCTGCCAGACTTCATACATCACAGAGACAGTGAACAGTCTTTTGCTGGTTTTTCTTTTTTGTTGCTTTATTGGGGGCTACAAATTGGATAGGGATATTGGATGCCCATAGAAGAAGATTAAATATGAGATAGAGCCAGAAGATTGGATGTGCATTTATACTGAATATGAATCTCCTCCTGCATCTCCATGCAGACTGTTGCTTCTCCTCTGCTAAACTCCCGCAGACTATTACTTCCAAGAATTCCCCATCCTTTACCTTGTAAAGAATGGAGACATCATTATTGACCGTGTAACAGCAATGGTCTTAGAACTCCTTGTTTCCCCCTGCACAGCCTTGTTTCCCCCTGCACAGCCTTGTTTCCCCCTGCACAGCCTTGTTTCCCCCTGCACAGCCTTGTTGATTACTGAGGTAAATTAATGTCACATCTTCTTTTGAGCAAATAAGGCCCCACTCTGAATAAGCCCCTCTACTGGCTCTGGTTGCTCGCTGCTACTAGGCCTGAGGCCTGCAGTACCTCTCCCCCGGAGGCCTAGTAGTTTAAAAGCATTGATATGGATGGTGGACTACTGTTCCCAGCCAGCTCAACTTGCAAATCCTGTACCCTCAGGCCACATCGATTTGACACAGATCCCCACAGTCTCTTCTCTGATCCAGGACCCCTCATTATTCACCGTGTGAATGACAAAGACTTTGCTAATGACCATGTAGAAGCAGAGTTCCCTCACAGACTTCCTGGCACATCCAGCCCTCCACTGTGGTAACACTCACCGACCTTCCACTGCCCTGAGTCCTTGATGGAGAACTTGACTCGTCCATGAGTTCCGACAGCTTCTCCTGCTCCTCTGCTCCAGGAGTTCTCTACCATCCGACTGTGTGGTGGCAAAGACATTGCCAATGACCGTGTAGAGGCAAAGTTCCCTCACAGCTCTCCCTGGACCTCCTCCTGGGATCGGTACACCCCCTCCAGATGGGGGTGCCCTCCTGCTGCTGCCTAGTATTCCATTCCTCACTTCACTCAGCCGACTTCTCTCCCCCCAGTGGCATATCGCCTCAGCTTATATAGGAGGCCCGCCTCCTGCCAATTCCAATTGGGGATTGGTCAGGGCTCTCACATGAGCTGCCTGTCACTCCAGTTCTAGACCCATTCAGGATGGATCCATGCTTTCATGTTGTTTACACCAACTTCTGACCCCACCATCTGAATGTCGCAGCTGAAATCGAGACTCATCAGACCAGGCAATCTTCTATTGTCCAGTATTGGTGAGTCTGTGCGAATTGTAGCCTCAGTTTCCTGTTCTTAGCTGGCAGGAATGACACCTAGTGGGGTCTTCTGCTGCTCTAGACCATCTGCTTCAAGGTTGGATGTGTTGTGCATTCAGAGATGGTATTCTGCATATCTTGGATGTAACGAGAGGTTATTTGAGTTACTGTTGCCTTTCTATCATCTGAAAACCAGTCTGCCCATTCTCCTCTGACATCAACCAGGCATGTTAAAGGCACAGGGGTGCACTGGACACCCAAAACATAGCACAACGGCAGCAAAGGTGTCCAGTGCATCCCCTCACCAGTATTCCAACAGTACAAACAAATGGCCATGGCCCTCACCTATAACCTATAACATATTACCTCTCTATCGATATAAAGATCTTTATAGAGGAATCGGGACCTCTTTCCTCCTGCTGGTGACCCCCTATAGTCATAATCAAAGATCTGTATAGGGGAATCAGAACCTCCTTCCTCCTGCTGGTGACCCCTCTAGTTGTAACTAAAGATCTGTACACTGGAACCTTGGATTACAAGCATAAACCGTTCCAGGGGAATGCTTGTAATCCAAAGCACTCGCATATCAAAGCGAGTTTCCCCATAGAAGTCAATGGAAACGAAGATAATTTGTTCCACATTGACTTCTATTGTATGCAGTATCGCACTTGACCAGAGGTGGGGGGGCGCCAGAGAGACTCGGAAATACTCTGAGCCACTCAGATGGACTCGGGAACAGAGTGTCACCGGCGCCCCCCCCCACCTCTGGCCAAATGTGGTACTGCACACCGCAGAGGTTTGAATCCTGCTCGTTTTGCGAGACAACACTCGCAAACCAAGTCAGGATTTTTTAAAAGTAATAGCTCGTATTGCGAAACGCTCGTTAACCGCGTTACTCGCAATCCGAGCTATTACTGTATAGGGGATTCAGGACCTCCTTCCTCCTGCTGGTGATCCCTCTAGTGATAACTAAAGATCTATATAGGGGAATTGGGACCTCCTTCCTCCTGGTGACCCCTCTAGTGATAACTAAAGATCTATATAGAGGAACCAGGACCTCCTTCCTCCTGCTGGTGATCTTTCTAGTTATAATTTAAATAACTATTTAAGAGAATCAGGACCTCCTTCCTCCTGCTGGTGACCCCTCTAATGATAACAAAAGATCTATATAGAGGAATCAGGACCTCCTCCCTCCTGGTGACCCCTCTAGTGATGACTAAAAAACTATATAGAGGAATCAGGACCTCCTTCCTCCTGCTGGTGACCCCTCTAGTGATGACTAAAAAACTATATAGAGGAATCAGGACCACCTTCCTCCTGCTGGTGATCCCTCTAGTGATGACTAAAAAACTATATAGAGGAATCAGGACCTCCTTCCTCCTGGTGACCCCTCTAGTGATGACTAAAAAACTATATAGAGGAATCAGGACCTCCTTCCTCCTGCTGGTGATCCCTCTAGTGATGACTAAAAAACTATATAGAGGAATCAGGACCACCTTCCTCCTGCTGGTGATCCCTCTAGTGATGACTAAAAAACTATATAGAGGAATCAGGACCACCTTCCTCCTGCTGGTGATCCCTCTAGTGATGACTAAAAAACTATATAGAGGAATCAGGACCACCTTCCTCCTGCTGGTGATCCCTCTAGTGATGACTAAAAAACTATATAGAGGAATCAGGACCACCTTCCTCCTGCTGGTGATCCCTCTAGTGATGACTAAAAAACTATATAGAGGAATCAGGACCACCTTCCTCCTGCTGGTGATCCCTCTAGTGATGACTAAAAAACTATATAGAGGAATCAGGACCACCTTCCTCCTGCTGGTGATCCCTCTAGTGATCTAAACATCTATATAGAAAAATCGGGACCTTCTTCCTCCTGCTAGTGATCCCTCTAGTAAAAACCAAAGATCTATATAGGGGGATCAGGACCTCCTCCCTCCTGCTGGTTATCCCTCTAGTGATAACTAAAGATCTATATAGAGGAATCAGAACCTTCTTCCTCCTGCTGGTGACCCCTCTAGTGATATAAAGATCTATATAGAGGAATCAGGACCTCCTTCCTCCTGGTGACCCCTCTAGTGATGACTAAAAAACTATATAGAGGAATCAGGACCACCTTTGTCCTGCTGGTGACCCCTCTAGTGATATAAACATCTATATAGAAAAATCGGGACCTTCTTCCTCCTGCTGGTGACCCCTCTAGTAAAAACCAAAGATCTATATAGGGGGATCAGGACCTCCTCCCTCCTGCTGGTGATCCCTCTAGTGATATAAACATCTATATAGAGGAACTAGGACCTTCTTCCTCCTGGTGACCCCTCTAGTGATAACTAAAGATTTATATAGGGGAATCAGGACCTCCTTCCTCCTGGCGATCCCTCCTGTGATAACTAATGCTCTATATCTGGGAATCAGAACCTCCTTCTACTGCTGGTGATCCCTCTATTTATAATTTAAATAACTATATAGGAGAATCAGGACCTCCTTCCTCCTGCTGGTGATCCCTCTAGTGAGATAAAGATCTATATAGAGGAATCGGGACCTCCTTCCTCCTCCTGGTGATCCCCTCTTGTCACAGGTCTGAGCAGATGATAGTGATCTGGCTGAAGTGTTCTTTTTATAGGTCGCCCGCTCTCCTCCTAGAACAGAGTACATCTGACCTGCAGGTTGGGATTGATATCACATGGACATATCTGTGTCTTCCTACCTTCAACTGACCTTAATTTCTTTGTCTACCACATTCCCATTCAACAACTTTTCTAGCAGTTGGTATATGCTAAGCAGTAGTTTGTGCTCATCCAAATGCCTTTTTATGTGTCTGTATTATATATAATTTTATAATAGTCTGTACTGCATTGTACATTTAGGAGGCTTTCAAATAGCATCAAGGTGGACTCTAGGCAACTTGTGTTTTTTTGTGTGTGCGTATAACGTGGGAAGGGTTAGAATTTGTCTGGACAGGAGGTTATACTTTTTTATTAGGGTGTAAAAGAACTGAAATGCTATCTCATTCCTAAAAGTGGTTGTGTACCCTTCTGGGGGGAGATTTCCACTCTCTTCCTGCCCCTGTCAGGCCAAGGGTGTTGTGAACAGACTTCGGTTTCCTGTGTCTGGAGTGCAGTATCTGTGTGTGTGTTTTTTTTTTTCCTTTTGGACAATCCTGTATATGATGGTGACGTTGCCGCTGGCTATTCCACAAAGTAGACACCGGAAGTTCGGCTCACGGAAATGACCTGGTGGTCACTAGGACAGGAAGTAAGAGCAAATGTCTCCAGGATGAGGAAATGGGCAGGAAAAACTGGCAAAGGCCCTCCTTATCCTTTCCTGCTCCACTCAAAGAAAAAATGTTTTTATTGATGTGTCCTCACTTCCAGTTTACAGTACAGCAAGTAGAGCTAATGTGAGCAATTTACTAAAACTGGAGAGTGCAAAATCTGGTGCAGCTCTGCATGGTACCCAATCAGCTTGTAACTTCAGCTTGTTCAATTTAAACTGTGACGAAAAAGCTGGAAGCTGATTGGTTTCTATGCAGAGCTTATCCCAATATTGCACTCTCCAGTTTTAGTAAATCAACCCCAATGTCTTGATGGTTGGGTGTCCGTCAAAAGAAGTTAGCATTTTTAGGCAGGCTGTATTTGCATGTAAACGCTCACATACTGAGATTCCATGCTTGAGAGAACTGAGAATCAATCAATATGAAAAAAGACAAATGGGTGGGCCAGGAACGGTCAGGCTCAGGAGGATGCCCACTATGCACTCACAATGAGTTTGACTACCCCCCCTCGCCACTGGGACCAGCCCCCCCCCCGGCCGCTGGGACGGGCTCCCTCCTCTGGCCGCTGGGACGGGCTCCCTCCTCTGGCCGCTGGGACGGGCTCCCTCCTCTGGCCGCTGGGACGGGCTCCCTCCTCTGGCCGCTGGGACGGGCTCCCTCCTCTGGCCGCTGGGACGGGCTCCCTCCTCTGGCCGCTGGGACGGGCTCCCTCCTCTGGCCGCTGGGACGGGCTCCCTCCTCTGGCCGCTGGGACGGGCTCCCTCCTCTGGCCGCTGGGACGGGCTCCCTCCTCTGGCCGCTGGGACGGGCTCCCTCCTCTGGCCGCTGGGACGGGCCCCCTCCTCTGGCCGCTGGGACGGGCTCCCTCCTCTGGCCGCTGGGACGGGCTCCCTCCTCTGGCCGCTGGGACGGGCTCCCTCCTCTGGCCGCTGGGACGGGCTCCCTCCTCTGGCCGCTGGGACGGGCTCCCCCCTCCCCCTCTGGCCGCTGGGACGGGCCCCCCCCCCTCTTCTGGCCGCTGGGACGTCATGTTGGAGCCAGAAGCCATGACCTTTGTTAGGTTTACACCTTACCTTCCTTGGTGCACCAAAGATGATTCCAAGGGCTCATTTAAATGTGCAAAAAAATCGAATGAATGCACCCAATGTGTCAACATACATTCATGGCGAATTTTCAGTGCATTTTTTTTTTACAAATTTGCGTTGCGTTAAACGCTTACTAGGGCGCCCCTCTGTGTTGGATCTCTATTGTAAAGATTTTTATATTCTCACCTCGGCTAATAATGCTTTCTAAATACACCTCAAATGCACCGTAAATGCCATAGGGGAGTTTGTAGCATGTTTTATGTTGACATTAATGGAAGCGTTTCGGGGGGGGGGGCAGTAAAGGCTGACAAACGACGGGTTGGGTCAGTTTTGACACGACGCTAACGTGCCCAATGCACACCGTTTTTACAGGCGTTTGTGGAACTTCAAAAAAACCCTGCTTTTGAAGCGAGTGTAAACTTGGCATGCTGGGAGACCGAGGGAAACTGACATGGCTCTTCTCCTTCCCGGAACGCCGGTTACCTGGCTGCATGTTGAATCAAAGTCTTCTGTGTTTTCCTAATCACTGAACTGGAGCAAGACCGCAGACCAGGCCTTCTAATACTTATACATGTTCTGGGGAAATGTTGAAACCATTAGACTTGCAACCAGGCAAAGGGCATTTTTCTGAGGAGGTCTTGAATGTGTCCGTGACCCGAGACAAAGTATGCCAGATCCACAGCAAGTATCCATTGTGACTTCATTGCTACTTGCTTGTTCTGGGTTAGTGGTTTCTCTTTATGGAAGCCATCGGATCAGTTTGACAGCCAGGCAACTATCTCTTCCAGAAGGAGATTAGCCTATAAAGCTACTTACGGGTGACCTGCGGTGTTGCCCCCGTCCTGTAATGTTATGACATTTAGTTGGATCTGACAGATTGTGTATACGGCGATTTGTACAGATGATACCTGGCAGCCGAGCGGGGTCCGGAATCTGCTTTTTATTTACCATTATCTGAGGGCCGCAAACGCCAAGAATTCTGCAGATGTTTCCCCAAATCCATTGTGTTTTAGCAGTGAAATAATTAACAATTATGTTCTCTATTATTCTTGTAGAGATAAATTCTTAATTAACTCCAATAAAACCAAAAAAACCCAAAGAAAGGTAAAAAGGGAACACGTTAAATAAAACCCAGACCACTGAACGCTTCCCTGACATTGCGGAGAACCTCGGCTGTTTACAGACGTTTCATAGATTGAGAATTACTAATACACACAAAACATTAGGACGGTTATTTGCTTTAAAGGACCAGACTGAATCTCCGCTGTAGGTTGAGTCTGTTGTACAGAGTCGCCCCCCCCCCATCTATACATTGTCTTAGGTGACCAGACTATGAATCTTTGCTATAGGTTAAGTCTGGTGTACAGAGTCACCCCCCCCCCCCCCCCCCATCTATACATTGTTTTAGGAGGCCAGACTATAAATCTCTACTATAGGTTGAGTCTGGTGTAGAGTCACCCCCCCCCCCCCCCCATATCTATACATTGGCTTGGGAGGCCAGACTATGAATCTCTGCTATAGAGATATAGCCCCTCCCCCATCTTTATATGGCCTCAGCATGAATCTCTGCTATAGGCTGAGTATAGTGTGCTAAGTCACCCCCCCCCCCACCCCGACACAATGTCTCAGGACACTAGACCATAAATCTTTGCTATAGGTTTAATCCAGTGTGTTTAGTGTCCCCCAATCTATACGTTGCCTTGAGGTCAGACTGTAAATATCTACTATAAGGCTGGGTCTGGTGTGCTAAGGCCAGCCCACCCCGGTCAATGCCCAGACCATAAATCCCTGCTATAGGTTGAGGCAGATGTGCTGAATCAAAGTCCCTTGGCTATAGGTTGTCTAAGGAGGCCAAACTCTACAACTCTGCTATACTGTATGTTGAGTTCAGTGTCACCCCCCCCAGCTGTAAGTGGCCGGGACCATAACTGTCTTTTTGGGTGAGTTGCATAGTTCCATAGGAGGCCAGAGTTTGAATCTCAGCTATAAGTTGAGTCTGGTGTGTAGAGTCACCCCCATCTATATGTTGCCTCAGGAGGCCAGACCATGAATCTCAGCTATAAGTTGAGTCCAGTGTGCGGAGTCATCCTTTTTCCTCTGGCTTTTACGTTGTCTCAGGAAGCCAGACCATGAATTCTTGTTACTGGTTGAGTCGGATGTGTAGAGTCATCCCCATCTATAGGTTGCCCCAGGAGGCCAGACCATGAATCTCAGCTATAAGTTGAGTCCGGTGTGTAGAGTCACCCCCATCTATAGGTTGCCTCAGGAGGCCAGACCATGAATCTCAGCTATAAGTTGAGTCCGGTGTGTAGAGTCACCCCCATCTATAGGTTGCCTCAGGAGGCCAGACCATGAATCTCAGCTATAAGTTGAGTCCAGTGTGCGGAGTCATCCTTTTTCCTCTGGCTTTTACGTTGTCTCAGGAAGCCAGACCATGAATTCTCGTTACTGGTTGAGTCGGATGTGTAGAGTCATCCCCATCTATAGGTTGCCCCAGGAGGCCAGACCATGAATCTCAGCTATAAGTTGAGTCTGGTGTGTAGAGTCACCCCCATCTATATGTTGCCCCAGGAGGCCAGACCATGAATCTCAGCTATAAGTTGAGTCTGGTGTGTAGAGTCACCCCCATCTATATGTTGCCCCAGGAGGCCAGACCATGAATCTCAGCTATAAGTTGAGTCCAGTGTGCGGAGTCATCCTTTTTCCTCTGGCTTTTACGTTGTCTCAGGAAGCCAGACCATGAATTCTTGTTACTGGTTGAGTCGGATGTGTAGAGTCATCCCCATCTATAGGTTGCCCCAGGAGGCCAGACCATGAATCTCAGCTATAAGTTGAGTCCGGTGTGTAGAGTCACCCCCATCTATAGGTTGCCTCAGGAGGCCAGACCATGAATCTCAGCTATAAGTTGAGTCCAGTGTGCGGAGTCATCCTTTTTCCTCTGGCTTTTACGTTGTCTCAGGAAGCCAGACCATGAATTCTCGTTACTGGTTGAGTCGGATGTGTAGAGTCATCCCCATCTATAGGTTGCCCCAGGAGGCCAGACCATGAATCTCAGCTATAAGTTGAGTCTGGTGTGTAGAGTCACCCCCATCTATATGTTGCCCCAGGAGGCCAGACCATGAATCTCAGCTATAAGTTGAGTCCAGTGTGCGGAGTCATCCTTTTTCCTCTGGCTTTTACGTTGTCTCAGGAAGCCAGACCATGAATTCTCGTTACTGGTTGAGTCGGATGTGTAGAGTCATCCCCATCTATAGGTTGCCCCAGGAGGCCAGACCATGAATCTCAGCTATAAGTTGAGTCCGGTGTGTAGAGTCACCCCCATCTATAGGTTGCCCCAGGAATCCAGACCATGGATCTCTGCTACAAGTTGAGTCCAGCGTGCTGGACAATGCCAAGTATTTACAATGCACAGTCTAAATATCGTTTAGTTAAGGTTTACATCTCCTGTATGGCAGCCATGGTAAATTTTTGGACTTCATTTTGTCCCATGGCGGCTCCTCCTGTTCTTTCCCCCTTCCCAGACCCCCCCCCCCCCCGAAAAGATTATTCCATGTTGTGAGAAGAAACAAAATCTCTTTTCCATTGTACCGACATCTGCTCAGCATTATCGGAGCAGCTAATAACTACTTTGCACTATTATTAAATGTCTTTTCTATTAATGCCGTCCTCGCAGTGTTAACAAACTCACTGACGGCTTACCAGCGAGGGGGTGGCGGGGGGGGGGGGGGGCGGGGCTGAGGCCGCCTGCAGTACAGCCACAGATTAATACCACTTGTATGCTCCAAGCACAGATAATCAAACCATCAAGTTGTATTCTTTTTTGTAATAATTGATTCCATCGATGTGGAGTAGCAAACTGAAGTGACCTCTATCTTCCCTCTCGCATGTCATCTTCATCGTCGGCGTTTTTGGCAGGGGGAGCCCGCGTCTTGTCAGCGTACTTTTTGGCTGTACTTTTGTCTGCAGCTGAACTCTGCCCTTCGCCTGACCCCCCCCCCCCCCGCAACGTGCAGGTAGATTTCCAGAAACTTGGGGTCATCCCAGGGGGTCGTTCCTTCCACAATTTTTCCCATCCAGGTTCGTGGAGTGGATTAGAAGTGACGCACACGCGCGCCCTCACTCTCTGATTACAGACTCTTGTGGTTGTGGTGTTGGATGGGGATGGGATGATTTCTGTCTTATGAGAAGTTAAAGCTTCAGCCAGGAGGAAAAGAATATTTATTATAAAGGTGCTTCCTTTTGTCAGGGAAATTTTTAAGCTTCTCTCTATAAACAAAATAATTTCTTTTTGCACTTAAAAGCACATAAACAGCTCTCTTATATAATGCCGGGAAAGCGCGCTTGTATTTCTCTAAGTAACACAGATGCTGGTATCACCTTGAGCTTGGCAGAATCCTCGAATAGCCAGCTCCTTTTTTATATTTATACTATAAACATGAATAACAAAGGAAGGTGGTCAGACACTTGTATTCTTTCAAAAGAATCAATCACACACGTATATATTCAAAAAGAAATACAGTAGTGACGTGTGCAGATGGTCACGTGCAGGGCCATGCGGCAAGCTTCTTTGTGAGACACAGAGTGCCTCACAATTTGAACCCTACTTACATGGCTCTGAACACGATCGTGTGCACATTCCCACTGCTACCAATGACGCGAGCCGTACTCTATTATGGCTCAGTGGGCCATAACTTTGTATGGTTATGCTATGGTTCCCATGTACGCAGATCTGCTTACTTAGGAGTGTGGATGCGGTCCCCATGAAGTGGCCAGTCCCTTGGTGAGGCATAAACAAACATCCTTAAAAGAGCAAACAGATCTGCCGTGTTCACGGGAAGGTTTCCGCAGCCAATGGTCTTCCACCAACGTCTGTGCGAATACGCTCACATGAGCGTATTTCAGCAAAACTGACAACAGTTGAAACAACTAATCGATTAATCGACAACTAATCGACTATGAAATTAATCGATTACTATTTTCATAATCGATTAATCGGACAGTAACATAATGGGGTTAAAAAAAACTATAATGAGCCCTTTATAGCACAAAAAGAGCAAATAATCGTTACTGTAAATATAACTTTCACAGTTCTACAGTAAAAAAAATGAACCCCTTACAGTAGTTATCTAAAGGGCTAATTTTATTTTTTTTAACCCCATTATGTTACTAAACGTCTTAGACCTGGTTCACATCTGTTTTTTGGTGCTTTTTGCAGAAACGCACTACAGTTCATTTACATGGTTTCCTATGGGACACGTTCGCATCTATGCTTTTTTCAGCCACTGCGTATTTGGAAAGGGTCAGGGACACGTAATGCGTTTTTGCAGCAATTTGTGTTTTTAAATTTGCCCAACAACAAATTGTCCAAAAAAAATGCAAAAACGCAAATCGCCGCAAAATCACGTGTGCAAAAATCAAAACACACAGCAAATAGCACTGCAGAAACGGATCTAAAGCAAACTGCATAGGTGTGTACCGAGCCTTATTCTGGCCACACAGATCAATTTTCAGACGAGAATATTCAGACGAAAAATCTTTGTACATTCGCTGAATGAAAGAATGAAAAAAAATGATCTCTGAGTCTGATGATATTTACCAGATTCACCCTTTAATAGTATATCTCTTCTAATAGTATATACAGTATATCTCCTCTAATAGTATATACAGTATATCTCCTCTAATAGTATATACAGTATATCTCCTCTAATAGTATATACAGTATATCTCCTCTAATAGTATATACAGTATATCTCCTCTAATAGTATATACAGTATATCTCCTCTGTCTTATTCTCAGAGTGGATTAGAGCTTTTGCTCCCTAACCATAAAGTTGGTAATTTATATTTACACTGCATTAAGATATTTAGGAATAAATTTCCTTTTTTTTTTTAAACTTTACATATTAAACTAAATTATACACCACACTTTTTTTTTTTTTTAAGGTTATTAACCGAATAATCGATTAATCGAAACAATAATCGGCCAACTAATCGATTATGAAACATACATTAATAAAAATTTCCACAACACCTTACCTTGTGCCAAAAGGCTTTCCACGTGTTCCTAAAGAGGAACTTTACCCGTCTCCAAATTTTCGCAAATTTCTCTTTTTTTTTCCACGCTTACCTTTTTTGGAGCTTTCTTATGATGGATTAAAGCTGAGTTCCTGGTATGGATTATATTGCATAGATACATTGTTCTACTTTGGACCAATGTAAGCATGCTTATTCCATACCCGTGGGACTGCAGCAGAAGCAGAAAATAACCGTAGTAGTTGCTCCTCTCTACCAGGTCTGGTGCCAAGCAGCTGTAACCACAAGAGGTCCCTCGCTTGGCATGGGCGCCCTTCAGAGAATTCCTTGCATTCTTCTCAATGAATGCAAAGTGTTGCGTGATTGGAAGAGTTGGAAAGGCCGGGGATGTCACAAAATCCACCTCATCCAATCGGCACAGTTACCAGGAAGACCATGGCAATTACTGTTGTAACAATGACTACTACAGCAATTCTTTGCTTCCACTAGGTGGTCCAAGCTGGACCAATGCAACTACACAATACAAACAGTGCCAGGAATTCAAGCCAATGGGAAGTGGCCATGTCACCTGGTGGCAACAAAAGACCCTCCTTCTTTGCAGTCAAGAACTAAGATGACTTGGAGACCCATAGAACCATAGCAACGTCTGATGTCACTTCCGGTTCCCAAGCCAGAATTTTTTTTTTTTTTTTTTTTTTTTAAAGCAAAGGTTATCAAAAAAACTTTTTTTCCTTTTTCTTTTTCTTTTGCTTTTAAAGGTAAATTGGGGATTTGGGGTCTTTCCATAAAAGGTCCTGTCATCCTTATTTCTTTTACATGGGATGTTTACATTCCTTGTAATAGGAATAAAAGTGATTAAAAAAAATAAGTAAAATGAAAGCGCCCTATCCTTTCGTGCTCACGTGCAGAAGTTTAATGCATAGGCAAGTCGCACAAGCACGTAAACGGTGTTCAAACCACATGTAACTCTATACAGGTAACCTGTAAAAATGTTTAAAGCGTCGCCTATGGAGATTTTCAAGTATCCTAATTTGTCGCCATTCTACAAGCATGCACACTTTTAAAGCATGACATGTTGGGTATCTATTGACTCGACGTAACATCCTCTTTGGGGGAAAATATTGATTTTTTTTTTTTTTTAATTCATTAAAGTGTGTTTTTTCCCAAAAACAATTGTTTGAAAGACCTCTGCGCAAATACTGCGTGACATAAAATATTGCAATGATCGCCATTTTATTCTCTAGGGTCTCTAAAAAAAAAAACAAAAACATTATTTTCTAGCAAAAATACAGATTTAAACTTTTTAAGCAAAAAGTTCCAGAAAAGGCCTGGTCTTCAAGCGGTTAAAGTGGAGCTCCATCCAAAAGGGATTGCCTCCTCCCCCCTCTGCTGCCACATTTGGCACCTTTCGGGGGGGGGGGGGGCAGGTACCTGGTTTTGACAGATAATCGCTCCCACTTCTGGCTGATCTCACCCCGGCACAGTCCCCCCCCCCCCCCCTACTCTTTTACAAAAAATGAAAACATGAACACCATAGGCCCCCTCCCCCCCCATCCCCGTTGCACTTACCCTTGTAGATGATTAGCTTTCACTATCCATGCAGCTGTTGCTGCGGTTGTGCACTTCTTCCCCTTCTTTCCTTAGGGATGCTGGGACAGAGCAGAGCGATTTTGATTGGCCAAAGCCGTCACGTGCCAGGACATGATCAATCAGAAAAGCTTTATCTGCCCTGGAAGAGGACTGCAGCTTTCAAATCCAGGACCTCCTATGTGTGCCCTGAAAGCTAATCCATGGAGGTAAGGGCAGCGGGGACGGGGGCGTTGCAGACATTTTTGGGGGGGTGGGGGGGAAGGGCTTGTACAGGCATATCCCATATTTAAGTACACAGTGTGATTTATTTACTAAAGCTGGAAAGTGCAAAATCAGGCTCACTTCTGCATAGAAACCAATGAGCTTCTAACCCCAGCTTGTTCAATGAAGCTTTGGCAATAAAATCTGGAAGCTCATTGGTTTCTATGCAGAAGTGAGCCTGATTTTGCACTCTCCAGCTTTAGTAAATAAACCCCATTGTGTACTTAGAAGTGGGGTATGCCTGTACAGTGTTTTAGTGTTTGGTTGCCTCAATTTTTTTGCAAAAAGGGTAAGCTTGCGCTCAGTCGCCGTCATGCGAGAATCCACCCCAGAGCTTTCGCTTCTCTTTATTTCCTGCATGCGTCCTCCTTTTTGGGTGTCCTTGTCACTGCCTGTGTGATGTGGACCCTTCCAATTGGATGTCCAGCAGCGGGGGGTCCTCTCGGGATCCAGAAAAAGACTGATGTTAGCAGGGAGGGGAAGGGGTTGCATGGGCTGGCAGTTGAGGGCGCAATTTCAGCACTAGATGAACAGTCCCCCACACCTACTAATGGTGATATTGAGGGAACTAGGTGGAGTGGGCTTAGGTGGGCATAGCTGGCCTCACAGGGTAACAAAAAAGATGGTTAAGACGGGTTTCGAGTGGGTTGTTTTTTACCCGGAGTGGGGCCTTTAATGGTTTTTATTTGCATTTCCATGGATTTGTCAGTTGAATGCCTGGCCCAAGAAGAAGCATAAAATTGGAAATGTTTAGTCCAATGCGTAATGGAAGGTCATTGCTTGCGCTATACGTGCAGCGTGAATGGCGCTGACCCGCCATAAGGAAGACGTTAACATGAGAGGCAGATGCAACCCATCAGGCTTGGTGTGGGGGCGGGAGACAGAAGCATGGGAAAGGGATCCTGGCCCCTCCCAGTGTCCCGTTTTACCCAGGAGCTTTGATGTCCCCCCTGCTGGGGGAACTAAATTTGGAATCCAGCTAATAATCGCCTGTTGCATATGCGCTGTGGCACGCCGCTTGCGAAACCTGTTTTATCTTATTTTTTTTTAAATGTCCCATGCGCTCAGCAGATGGACCTAGTAAAAAGCAAGAATGCGAGCCGCACCTGCAAGCTGAACAATGCAGAAGGCCTGCGAAGTATTTGCCTAACGAGAACCGTTCGGGGGACTGGAATGCTACTAGTCTGAAATGAAGCAAACGTTCGGCAGAAACAAATTTTTATTGTTCGTTTTTTTTTTTTTTCTCATCTTTTGTTTAGAGCTTTCTATTGAAGCCAGTTGTGTGCGAATCTGGGACGCACCACGCACCCCGTTATTTAATTTTCTGTCCCGCTGAGATGTGGCGCCGCTGTTGTTCTGGAATACAAAGGTCACGGCGACAGTTGTTTTTGTATGGAAGATTAACCTTTCCTATGGATATCTGTATATTGGCACCTTTTATAGGGAGTCACAGAGAAGGGATACCTGGATGGCAATTCGTTCAATTGTCTGGGAAAATTATATTGACATCCAGATCTATTTTTACATTTATGTAAATTGTCTCTTTACTGTTTGAAAAGAAGTGGCAATTTTTGTGTTCTTTCTAGAACCGGTCATTGTGACAGAGGAACTTACACTTTAATGCCCCTTCCACAGTCGCGCATTATACATTATTATACATTATATAGCTCTGACCTATACTGCAGTGCTGTACAGAGGACACTGAGACGCTCACATCAGTCTCTGCGCCACAGGAGCTTACACTCTACTGCCCCCTCTAAAGTCACACACATTATTATTATTATACAATTCTATAGCTCTGACATATACCGCAGTGCTGTACAGAGAACACTGAGCCATTAGTCTGCACCAGAGGAGCTTACACTCCAATGTGCCCCTTACAGTCGCACATTATTATTATACGTTTATATAGCTCTGACATATACTGCAGTGCTGTACAGAGATCACTAAGCCAGTCACATCAATCTATGTACCAGAGCAGCTTACACTCTAATGCCCCCCCCCAGCCACACATTATTATTATTATTATTTAGTATTATACATTTTTATAAAGCTCTGACATATACCGCAGTGCTGTACAGAGAATACAGAGACAGTCTCTGCACCAGAGGAGCTTACGCTCTAATATACACTCTACAGTCACACTTTATAACTTTTTATACATTTATATAATAGCTCTGACATATTCTGCAGTGCTGTACAGAGAACACTGAGCTATTAGTCTCTGTACCTGAGCAGCTTACACTCTAATGACCCCCCCCCCCCCCCCCCCCACAGTCACACACTATTATTATTATTTAGTATTATACGTGTATATAGTTCTGACATATACTACAGTGCTGCACAGAGACTACGGAGACAGTCACATCAGTCTTTGCACTAGAGGAGCTTACACTCTAATGTCCTTCTGCAGACACACCCTATTATTATTATTATTATTACTATTATACATTTATATAGTTCTGACATATACCACAGTGCTGTATATTAGCCAGTCACATCAATCTCTGCACCAGAGGAGCTTACACTCTAATGTCTCACATTATTATACATTTATATAGCTCTGTCATATTCCAAAGCGAAGTACAGAGAACACTGAGCCCTTCACATCAGTATCTGTACCAGAGGAGCTTACACTCTAATGTCACAACCATTGCCACACACACTGTTACTATTATTAATAATAAACTTTTAGATAGCTCTGACATATGATGTAGAGTTGTATAGAGAACACTCAGCCAGTTATATCAGTCTTTGCACCAGAAGAGCTTACACTCTAATGTCCAATCACTATCGCACACTAGTATTCTATATTTATATAACTCTGACATATACCGTAGTGCTGTACTGAGAATATTGGTCACATCAATCTCTACTATAGAGGAGCTTGCACTCTAATGTCACAACCATTGCCACACACTGTTATTATTATTATTATTATTAATAATAAACTTTTAGATAGCTCTGACATATGATGTAGAGTTGTATAGAGAACACTGAGCCAGTTCTATCAGTCTTTGCACCAGAAGAGCTTACACTCTAATGTCCAACCACTATCGCACACTAGTATTATATATTTATCCACCTCAATACTGGGCACTTTCGCCCCCTTCCTTCCCAGACCAATTTTCAGCTTTCAGCGCTCTCGCACTTTTAATGACAATTACTCGGTCATGCTACACTGTACCCAAATGAAATTTTTATCATTTTGTTCGCACAAATAGAGCTTTCTTTTGGTGGTATTTATTCACGACTCCATTTTTTTTTTTTTGCGATATAAGCGCAAAAATAGTGGAAATTTGGAAAAAAAACAATATTTTCTTTTTTCTGTTTTAAAAGAGATCCAGTAAAATCGAATTTTGTCATAAATTTAAGCCAAAATGTATTCTGCTACATGTTTTTGATAAAAAAAATCCTGTTAAGTGTATAATAATTGGTTTGTGTGATCACGGACATATGTACGCAAATGATCATGTACAGATGTGTGCAGGTGATCACGTACATATGTGTGCAGATTACCATTGGGACATGTGATTTTAGTGTGACATATGTGGGGGACAGCTTTTTTTATTATTTGGGGACATGTGTTTTGGGGACATGTGTGTTTTACATTATGTGGGGACATGTTTGTGTTTTACATTATGTGGGGACATGTGTGTGTTTTACATGTATGTATTTACATGTGTGTTGACACTAGACTGGTGATCAGTGAGTAAAAAGCTGTAAAAAACAGCTCATACTCACTGATCATCAGCCGGCTGCAGCGATCCCCTCTCCTCTCCTCCTCAGCGACAACTTCCGTGTGAGGAGAGGAGAGCTGATCGCCTAGCAACCGGCTGTGTTTACATCACATGACAGCTGTGATTGGACACGGCCGTCATGTGATCAGGAGGGCCAATCACAGAGCCCTCCTGCCGATCCGAGATGCGCCGTGTCCGGGGGACACGAGCGCATCGGGATCGCGCCGCTGCGCGGGCACGCGCGCGCGCGATCCCGCTCCTTCTGAGGGACGTTCCTGAACGTCCACTCAGAAGGAGAGAGCGCCCACCCGGCCGTTTATGTACATTGGCCGGGTGGGAAGTAGTTATATAACTCTGACATATACCGTAGTGCTGTACTGAGAATATTGAGCCAGTCACATCAATCTCTACTCTAGAGGAGCTTGCACTCTAATGTCCCCCCACAGTCCTACACTATTATTGTTATTTTACAATTCTATAACTCTGACATATACTGCAGTGCTGTACAGAGACTACGGATACGGTCACATCAGTCTTTGCACCAGAGGAGCTTACACTCTAATGTCCTTCTGCAGACACACCCTATTATTATTTCTATTATACATTTATATAGTTCTGACATATACCACAGTGCTGTATATTAGCCAGTCACATCATTCTCTGCACCAGAGGAGCTTACACTCTAATGTCTCACACTATTATACATTTTATATAGCTCTGTCATATTCCAAAGCGAAGTACAGAGAACACTGAGCCATTCACATCACTATCTGTACCAGAGGAGCTTACACTCTAATGTCACAACCATTGCCACACACTGTTATCATACATTTATATAACTCTGACATATTCAGCAGTGCTGTACAGAGAACACTGAGACAGTCGCATCCATCTGTGGACCAGAGGAGCTTACACTCTAATATACACTCTACAGTCCCACATTTATTATTATTATTATTATTATTATACATTTTATATAGCTCTGACACATACTACAGTGCTGTACTGAACACTGAGCCAGTCACATCAATCTTGTCACCAGAGGAGCTTACACTCTAATGTCCTCCCAGCCACACTCTGTTAAATATTATTATCATTAGGCCTCATGCACACTGGACACTTTGGTCATCTCTTCTAAACGCCTTTCCTCCTGAAAGCAGCAGTTTGTCAGAGAAAAACGATTGATGCGGCTAAAGCTGTGTAAAGCAGCAAGTGTCGGTGCATTTTTTTTTTTTTTTAAGTATTGATCACTGTATTGGTGTCACTGGTCCCCAAAAAGTGTAACTTGGTGTCAGATTTGTCCGCCGCAATGTCGCAGTCAGGCTTAAAATGGCCATTGTCCGCCATTACTAATAAAAACGATAAAAAAATATAAGTCCATAAATCTATCCCATAGTTTGTAGATGCGATAACTTTTGTGCAACCCGATCAATATACGCTTATTGGGAATATTTATATATTTATTTTTTTTTACCAAAAATATGTAGCAGAATACATATTGGCCTAAATCGATGAAGAAATTTCGATTTTTTTTTTTTTAAATTTTTATTGAGAATGTTTTATAGGAGAAAGTAAAAAAATTAGTTTTTTTGTCTAATAGCGCAAAAAATAAAAAACTGCTGATCAAATACCACCAAAAGAAAGCTCTATTTGTGGGAAAAAAAGAACGTCAATTATATTTGGGTGCAGGGCAACAGCGCAATTGCCAGTTAAAGAGGAAGTAAACTTCCTCTACAGACCTATACCTATTGGTAAGCCTATAGCAAGGCTTATGCTGGCCATACACTATACGAAAAAATCGGCCGAACCCATTTTCCAGAAAACGAACATTCGGGCTGTGCGCGCAAATGATGGTGCCATCGTGTGATGACCGATAAATCATTCAGTGGACATAAATGAAGTGCAGACAGTTCGGATGGGAAACACATTAACCTTTCAATTTATCGTTCGTTTGGCAGGAAATTTCCAAACTTGTCCTTCTTTTTTTCGGCTCAAAAACGCCCCATCGATTATCGATTTGGTATAGTGTACGGCCAGCATTACCTATAGGTAGTGGAAAATATCTCCTAAACCATTTAGAAAATAGTTACATCACATGCAGGCAGTGAAATCCCTGGCGCCTGCACTCTGAAGGAACAGCCCACGGGCGCCGTTCCTTCCATGGCGTGAAAGGCGGCTCCCACATGCATGCGCATGAGTAACGTCATCCCCCGGATTCTCTTCTGGGTTCGCAGGCTCGGGCGCTGTGATTGGCCGAAGCCCGCAAACCCAGAAGAGACTCTGGGGAAGATGTCGGCAGTGTCAGCGGTGTGCGGTGGTCGCTGCAACAGCTTAGTTCTAAGGTAAGTATATCATAATGAGTTGGTATGCATTATGCCTTTTTGTCTTGCAGGTTTTTTTAAATTTATTTATTTAATTTTCTGAGGGTTACAACTTCTTTAAAGTAACGCAGTGCCGTATCGCACAAAATGTCCTGGTCAGGGAGTGGGTAAAAGTTTCCGGAGCCGAAGTGCGGGCCTTAATTGCCGGGAGGGCGTCCATGGACGTCTTCCCAAGCAAGTGCTGTCTGCGCGACCAACTCTGTGATCACCGAGTCTATGAGACTCGGCTGATCACAGATCCTAGTAAGGGGTAGATCCCGGCCCCTTACCATGTGATCAGCTGTCAGCCAATGACGGCTGATCACGTGATGTAAACAGAAGCTCGGTAATCAGTAGTTTTTTTTTCCTCACCCTGTCAGCACGAGGGGAAAAAAAAAGCCGATCACCGGCTTCTGTCAGAGGGATATCAGTCCCACACTCAGAAAGCCAGTGGTACCCACCAGTGCCACCTATCAATGCCCACCAGTGCCGCCAATCAATGTCCATCAGTGTTATCTACCAGTGCCCATCATTGCCGCCTCTCAGTGCTGCCTTATCAGTGCCCATTGGTGCTGCCTTATCGGTGCCCATTGGTGCCGCCTTATCGGTGCCCATTGGTGCCGCCTTATCGGTGCCCATTGGTGCCGCCTTATTGGTGCCCATTGGTGCCGCCTTATCGGTGCCCATTGGTGCCGCCTTATCGGTGCCCATTGGTGCCGCCTTATCGGTGCCCATTGGTGCCGCCTTATCGGTGCCCATTGGTGCCGCCTTATCGGTGCCCATTGGTGCCGCCTTCTCAGGGGCCCATTGGTGCCGCCTTCTCAGGGGCCCATTGGTGCCGCCTTCTCAGGGGCCCATTGGTGCCGCCTTCTCGGTGCCCATTGGTGCCGCTTTCTCGGTGCCCGTCAGTGCAACCTCATCAGCGCACATCAATGAAGGAGAAAAAGTACCTGTTTTCAAAATTTTATAACAAACTAGGAAACAGTTTTGGGTTTTTTTTCAAAATTTTGGTCCCTTTTTGTTTTATTTAGCAAGAAATAAAAAACCCATCAGCAATTAAATACCACCAAAAGAAAGCTCTATCTGTGTGAAAAAAATGATAAAAATTTCATTTGGGTACAGTGCAGCATGACCGCGCAATTGTCATTCAAAGTGTGACAACGCTGAAAGCTGAAAATTTGGTCCAGGCAGGAAGAGGGTTTAAGTGCCCCGGTAAGCAAGTGGTTAAACAAACCTGTTGCCCTGAATGGGCAAAGCACAAATCTGGTAAAATGGTATCAGGAAATGATTGCAGGTTAGTTTGCGTGATTGTGTGTGTGTGCGCGCTTGTGCGTGTGTATATATATATATATATATCTTTTCATGTGACAACACTGAAGAAATGACACTTTGCTACAATGTAAAGTAGTGAGTGTACAGCTTGTAGAACAGTGTAAATTTGCTGTCCCCTCAAAATAACTCAACACACAGCCATTAATGTCTAAACCGCTGGCAACAAAAGTGAGTACACCCCTAAGTGAAAATGTCCAAATTGGGCTCAAATTGTCAATATTTTGTGTGGCCACCATTATTTTCCAGCACTGCCTTAACCCTCTTGGGCATGGAGTTCACCAGAGCTTCACAGGTTGTCACTGGAGTCCTCTTCCACTCCTCCATGATGACATCACAGAGCTGGTGGATGTTAGAGACCTTGCGCTCCTCCACCTTCCATTTGAGGATGTCCCACAGATGTTCAATAGGGTTTAGGTCTGGAGACATGCTTGGCCAGTCCATCACCTTTACCCTCAGCTTCTTTAGTAAGGCAGTGGTCGTCTTGGAGGTGTGTTTGGGGGTCATTATCATCACCTTACCCTCAGCTTCTGGTGGGCTGATCCTGCTGTGATTACTCACAGCAGAAGCCAATCTGCGGACAGAGACTCAGAACGGAGCTTTGCCTATGTAAACAAGGCAAAGTTCTGTTCTGACGAGGGGGGGGGGGGGGTGGGGGGGCTAGGTGCTCTCTTCCTAGTAAAAGCAGCACATACAGTATAGAAAAACACTGGCTAGGCACACAGTCAATCCTTTGATCACCCCTAGATGTTAACCCCTTCCTAGCCAGTGTCATTTATACAGTGATAGTGCATATTTTTAGCACTGATCACTGTATTAGTGTCACTGGTTCCCACAAAGTGTCAGTGTCCGATTGTCCGCCGCAATATTGTAATATAAGTCGCTGATTGCTAGCAACTATACTATACTAGTATAATTTTTTTTTCTCTTTTTAAATTCAATAAATATATCCCATAGTTTGTAGACATTCATGTAAACCAATCAGTATACACTTATTGGGATTTTGTTCCCAAAAATATGCAGTAGAATACATGTTGGCCTAAATTGATGGAGATTTTATTTTATTACATTTTTTTTTATTGGATATTTATTAAAGTAATAAATCTTGTTTTTATTTAATTTTTAAAAATTGTCAGGTTTTTTTTTTTTTCTTTATAGCGCAAAAAATAAAAAAAGCAGAGGTGATCAAATACCACCTAAAGAAAGCTCTATTTGTGGGGGAAAAAAGGACGTCGATTTTTATTGGGGTACAGCATCGCACGACCGCGCAATTGTCAGTTAAAGTAATGCAGTGCCGTATCGCAAATAATTACCTGGTCATGAAGGGGGGGGGGGTGGTAAATCTTCTGGAGGTCAAAGTGGTTAAATGCACAGTCCATGCGTTTTTTGATGCAAAATGAAAACGCACTGGACATGCCGGCTCTGGTCCTGTACTATGGTGCAGGTCCACCCCTACGTGAGCAGAAGTTACCACTGATTGACTAGAGTACATTGTTTACATCAGCGGTGAGGGGGGACGATAGAAAAAAAAAAAGGTGGTTGAGCCACGATTGTACTGCCCAAAAACAATGCCTTCGGAAGCAGTTGTACGTATGCCGGGGGCGCCATGTTTCGCACCGCTTGTCAAACTCGCCTAATGAAGTCATGGCGACTGCGCCGCCACCACGAGCCAAACGCTTGGCTTACGGTTGCTGCATGGAAATTGCATGCAAAATCCTCCTTTGCTAAAGAAAAAAAAAAAAAAAAAAATAATAAAAATGCAATCCAGGAGGCGGCAGTATTACCTCCTGAACACCTGGAATCTGCAACCAAGAATACCGCCAGCAGGACGGCAGAGACTGGCATAAACAGGGGGCCTGACTGCCTACAGATAGGTCTACGAAAGAAGGGGGCGATCGTATTTGAACCCCTGAAAATCCTGGATATCCCAGGCTGCTCTGGGCCTTTCCCTGGCGTGTAAAATATTTTGCTGTCATGACAGCATTTCATGTTTTTTTTATTTTTTTTTAATTTCAGCAAAAATGTCCCAGCTGAACATATTTCTTTTTCTTCTGGACGCCAGTTGGCCCCGAGTGCGCCCAAATCATTAGAATAATTCCGTTCTTAATGACGACCTTTTACTAGAGGAATGACAGGGAAGGCTTGAAAGAGTTTCATCGTAATATTTTATGAATGGCTTCAGCAATAAAGGATATTTTAAAGTGTTTTTCATGTTTATTGGGGTTGAGGGCCGAAAGTCCCTCCAACTATTTTTGACTGAAGAAGAAAAAGGTTTTTTTTTTTTTTTGCTCTTGGAAAACACATATGGAGAGGAAAAATGTAACCTTTATGAAAATTGTATAACTATCTAATTATTTTCTGAGGGTACAGTCGTCTTTTTTTTTTTTTTTTTTTTTTTTTTTTTTTTTTCTTTTTTTTTTCTTTTTTTCCTTTTTTTTTTTTTTTTTTTAATGTGGCTTAATGTGAACCTGAAAATCTATGAAGCAGTGAATGTGACCAATGATTCACTGCAGGTGAATCTTTCTGGTGCATGTGTTTTTTAAATCCTAGGGAATGATTCACCACCCGTGAACGTGTCACTGCTTAGACCCCTTTCACACTGCTGGCGTTTTTCAGGCGCTACAGCGCTAAAAATAGCTCCTGCCATAGCGCCTGGAAAAAAAGCGACTCCGTTCACTCCAGTGGGAAGGCCCGAGGGACGGCGCCAGAAAAAGTTCTGCCAGCAGCTTCTTTGGAAATCAATGGGGCAGCGCTGCGATACCGCCGGCAAAAAAGCCGCTCCGGTGGCGTTTTGCAGGCGGATTTAACCCCTTTTCGGCCGCTAGCGGGGGGGGGTTTTAAAACCCCCCCGCTAGCGGGCGAATAGCAACGCTAAAACGACGGTAAAGTGGCGCTAAAAATAGCGCCGCTTTACCGCTGGCGCCCTAGGCAGATCTCTATGTGAAAGGGGTCTTAAAGAGGAAACTGCAGTCTACTCACAACCAAAAAAAACTGATTGCATTGTGCAAGAGGCCTAAGCCTGCAGGAAAAGCCTGCTTGAATTTTTCCTGGGTGTCCCCATCTTTTAAAAGTGTTAGAGGAACTGCAGTCTGCTCACATATTTTGTAATAATAACATCTTTGCCATTCTGAAGCTTCCCTCCAACCACTTTGCATATATTTTTTTTTATTTACAGTAATACCTTGGATTACGAGCATAATTAGTTCCAAAAGAATGCTTGTAATCCAAAGCACTCATATATCAAAGCAAATTTCCCCATAGGAAATAATGGAAACTCAGATAATCCGTTCCACAGTGACTGCTTGTCTATGCAGTACCGCATGTGGCCAGAGATATAGGGGGGGGGGGGGGCGCTGGAAACACTCAGGAGTGTCACCGGCGCCCCCGCACCTCTGGCCAAACGTGGTACTGCACACCCCAGAGGCACCTGGCGGATCCAGACTTTACTGTCGGGATGACGCGGTGCCTGGACTGATTCCAGTGACGTCAGCAGAGAGCGGACTTCAGACCGCACTCTGCTGAAAACGGGTCACAGGAGTGCAAAACAAATTGCACTCCTTTGACCCATAAGAGAAGCCCAGCCAAACGAGCTCAGGCTGAACTTCCCCCCGAGCCCCCCTTTTACTTACCTAAACCCGGTCTTCCCAGCCGCTGTCTCAAGTGCTCATTGGATAGATTGATAGCAGCACAGCCGTTGGCTCCCGCTGCTGTCAATCAAATCCAGTGACGGGGGGGCGCTGTATTTATTTTTATTATTTAAAGTAAACTCCCCATCCATCCACGTCTTCGTGCTTTTTTTATTTATTTTTTTTGCAAAGAATTCACAAAACCCCTCCCTAGCATTTCTGGCCATCTTGAGTAAGGGCAGATGATTCATGTAGCATTTGCTTCCTGGAATCTATCTGCTCTTATCCCAGACATTCAGACGGGGGGGTGTGCTTAGCTGAGAGAACCCCTCCTCCCCTCCTGAAGACTCCTGGGATGTATGGCATCATTTGTCCAGGCCTGGAAACCAGGAAGTAACTGAAGAAATATAAGGAAAAAATGTTTAAAACCAGTAAATATGATCTACTTTCCTATCTATAATACTAATGGTAGCAGCATTGGGGTTAACCACTTCCGGACCCCCACACGCCGATATACGTCCTTACTTAAAACGTCACTTCCGCCTATACCTCTTAAAGGGCCATTTTTTTTTTTTTAATTGACAATTTTTATTTATTTATTTTTTATTTCAGTGTAAATATGAGATTTGAGGTCTTTTTGACCCCAGATCTCATATTGAAGAGGACCTGTCATGCTTTTTTTTCTATTACAAGGGATGTTTACATTCCTTTTTAATAGAAATAAAAGTGACCTTTTTTTTTTTTTTTTTTTTTTAAACAGTGTAAAAATCAAAGGTAAAATAAAAAAAAAAAAAAAAAATTTAAACGTGCCCCATCCCGCCGAGCTCACGTGCAGAAGCGAACGCATACGTGAGTAGCGCCCGCATATGAAAACGGTGTTCAAACTACACATGTGAGGTATCGTCACAATCGGTAGAGCGAGAGCAATAATTCTAGTCCTCCTCTGTAACTCAAAACTTGCAACCTGTAGAATTTTTTTTTTTTTTTTTTAACGTTGCCTATGGAGATTTTTAAGGGTAAAAGTTTCTCGCCTTTCCACGAGCGGACGCAATTTTGAAGCGTGACATGTTGGGTATCAATTTATTCGGCGTAACACTATCTTTCACACTATAAAAAAAAATTGGGCTAACTTTCCTTTTGTCTTATTTTTCTAATTCATAAAAGTGTATTTTTTCCAAAAAAAAAAGTGCGCTTGTTAGACCGCTGCGCAAATACGGTGTGACTGAAAGCTTTGCAACGACCGTCATTTTATTCTCTAGGGTGTTAGAAAAAAAAGTTTTTAACTTTTAAACAACACATCTCAAAAAGAGGCTCTGTCCTTAAAGCGGGGTTCCACCCAAATTTTGAACATTATCTCTATGCATTCTCTTCGTTGCCTAGATGCTGACATGCTGTGTAAAAAAATTTAAATCGCCGTAATTACCTTTTTTTTCTAATCTTCTTAGCACTTCCTGGTTTTCCTCCCATGGGAGTAGGCGTGTTTCTAGCCTCTCCCAGACCTCCCACAGCCCCCTGGGAGCTAGTCTCAGGCTTCCCAGCATGCATTGTGCAACAGCGTCATCACAACATCTCGATGAATGCTGGGAGCACAGCATTCACTGCATCCAGGAAATACATGCTTGTGGGCTTCAAATGCCCACAATGAAGATGGAAACCGCCTTCAGTGAATTTTATAAGTTATTCTTTACAACAAAATCGGACACAGGCGGACTTATTACACAGAACATGTGAGTAGATAATCGTGAGAAGAAAAGTTTGTGAATGAACTCCAAAAAGATAGATAGGTGGACCCCCGCTTTAAGTGGTTAAAAATAGTCAATGTTGAGTGAGAGAGTGGCAAGGGCCTGGCACCGCCAATCTCATCTTATTCACTTCACTGGTGGACTATCACTTTAATGGGGGGATCAATAATGATTTTTAGGAGGTGGGAGGGAGCCGGGTCCAGTCTGTTATCTGAAGAGCATTTTAGGTCCTTTTTGACTCCCAGGGGTCCTTATACTGTAGATAAGCTGAATAGGTGTTCTGGGAACTCATACATGCTGCGGCCTATTAGTGGAACGGTATCTACGTTTAGCTCACTTCAAGTACGTGTTCAAATCATTGGGGGTCGGTGGGAGCCGGGATGTGGCTGTGTCGTGGCCACCATCTTTTATAATCACATGGCTCTTAAGGAGGCTATGGACTGAATCTCGCTGAAATCCTGCTTTCCAATGGAGTCTGAAACAACCTGGTGTTGGCACCATATGAGTTCCATAACCCAGCACAGACCCAATGCTCAGCTTGCTCTTGGGTGAATTTAGCTTAATCAAGCACTTTCCATTGTTTGTACTTTTTTTGTACTGTTTTCTGATTAGCCCTGATTGCAGATGATTACTGCAGTTCTGTGGAGAAATAGATAATCCTTTTTTCATTCAGGGGATCAGTGTTCGGGGATAAATGTTCATCAAATGCTCCTTCACAAACAGCCTAGCTGGGGGACGACGACTGATGAAAGCAGTTATGCTGCTTATATACACGGGGATTATAAAAATGTTTTGTTATTTTGGGTCTATCTGAGTTGGTTGGATTCCAGGATTTAGGAAGCCGAATGCCAGAAATTGGTGTCTCCTTAAAGCGACCCTCGACCTGGTCTAAAACGTTTCTAAGGTAACAGAGGTGTTTTGAGACGCCTTGGATTGCCTACAGATACTTGTGTTCGTTTCAGATCAACCGCAACATTCATCCAAAGCCCCCCTCAGGTCAGGCCATAATGACTTCTTTTTTTTGGGGGGGGGCTCCCAGGTGGCCTTCTAAAAGAAATCTGCCAAGACAGGAAAATGGAAGCTGTCATTCCTGAGCCCATCTTCTTTAGAAAGCCTTTTTTGACCTTTTCAACACCAAGAAACCCTTGAAATCACTTTCCAGTCTCAGGGAACCCCTGCTGAAAATGACTTTATCTACAACTCATGATACATTAGCGTGATGGTCAGTGGGAATAATGCTCTTTAGGCTTGTGGTCATTGGGAAGAATTACCCCCTTACACTTGTGGTCGTTGGGAAGAATTACCCCCTTACACTTGTGGTCGTTGGGAAGAATTATCCCCTTACACTTGCGGTCATTGGGAAGAATTACCCCCTTACACTTGCGGTCATTGGGAAGAATTACCCCCTTACACTTGTGGTCGTTGTGAAGAATTACCCCCTTACACTTGTGGTCGTTGTGAAGAATTACCCCCTTACACTTGTGGTCGTTGGGAAGAATTATCCCCTTACACTTGTGGTCGTTGGGAAGAATTACCCCCTTACACTTGTGGTCGTTGTGAAGAATTACCCCCTTACACTTGTGGTCGTTGGGAAGAATTATCCCCTTACACTTGTGGTCGTTGGGAAGAATTACCCCCTTACACTTGTGGTCGTTGGGAAGAATTACCCCCTTACACTTGTGGTCGTTGGGAAAAATTACCCCCTTACACTTGTGGTCGTTGGGAAGAATTATCCCCTTACCTTTGTGGTCGTTGGGAAGAATTACCCCCTTACACTTGTGGTCATTGGGGAGAATTACCCCCTTACACTTGTGGTCATTGGGGAAAATTACCCCCTTACACTTGTGGTCATTGGGAAGAATTACCCCCTTACACTTGTGGTCGTTGGGAAGAATTATCCCCTTACACTTGTGGTCGTTGGGAAGAATTATCCCCTTACCTTTGTGGTCATTGGGAAGAATTATCCCCTTACCTTTGTGGTCGTTGGGAAGAATTATCCCCTTACCTTTGTGGTCGTTGGGAAGAATTACCCCCTTACATTTGTGGTCGTTGGGGAGAATTACCCTAATGCCCCGTACACACGGTCGGACATTGATCGGACATTTCGACAACAAAATCCTAGGATTTTTTCCGATGGATGTTGGCTCAAACTTGTCTTCCATACACACAGTCACACAAAGTTGTCGGAAAATCCGATCATTCTGAACGCGGTGACGTAAAACACGTATGTCGGGACTATAAACGGGGCAGTAGCCAATAGCTTTCATCTCTTTATTTATTCTGAGCATGCGTGGCACTTTGTCCGTCGGATTTGTGTACACACGATCGGAAATTCCTACAACGGATTTTGTTGTCGGAAAATTTTATAGCCTGCTCTCAAACTTTGTGTGTCGGAAAATCCGATGGAAAATGTGTGATGGAGCCCACACACGGTCGGAATTTCCGACAACAAGGTCCTATCACACATTTTCCGTCGGAAAATCCGACCGTGTGTACGGGGCATTACACTTGTGGTCATTGGGGAAAATTACCCCCTTACACTTGTGGTCATTGGGAAGAATTACCCCCTTACAGATGGCTAAAAAGATTAATGATGTCCAGGACTGCTGTTAGAAACCATGGGGCCCCCCCATACAGACAACCTGACGTGGAACCCCATACAGACAGCCTGACACGGGGCCCCATATAGCCAATGCTTCAGTTATGAATGAACACACTGATCACTCATTTTGTTCATTTAGGAAAGAAAGGGAATGTTAAATATGACATATTTACCTAGCCCTTCCCCTACTCGGTCTTGAAGAATCCTATTGTGTGCTTGCAGCTGCCAGTGGGAAGAAGAGGGGGGAAGCCAGCAGCGCTGTAGGGAGGGGGGGGGGCACACAAGGGGGCCTGGGTAGCAGGAGGAAACTAATAGTGCACAGGTAGGGTAATCGGTATGGTGGTGGTGGTGGGGGGGGGGGCAATTACTAGAACCAATCCTTGGTATGGCTCTCTCTGCAGCAGCTGAAAGCCAACAGGAGGAAGCGGAGAAGATGCCATCTTTCAGCTGCTGCAGACAAGCCATACACGGGATTGGTTCCAGTAATTGCCCCCCCGCCATACCAATCACCCTGCCTGCCCATATCTGATTCAACCTGCTGCCTGGGCCCCCTTGCTGGCCCAGGCCCCATACAGGAGGACTGGTGCTACCCCCTTATCTACAGCCCTGATGGTGTCAGTGGGAACTTATCTGAGGCAGAAATTGGTCATTGCTCAAGGAATCTATAGCCAACTCTGGAGGAACCCTAGGGATCCAGGGAACCCTGACCTAGGCTTTTACCCTTTTTTTGTGGTCATTCGAAGCATGCGTGCCCATTGCTTTTTAAATTTGCCCACTGGCTCCAAGGTAGAAGCTTCTGAATTCTACAACAGATGTGCCCGTCCCTGAAAAATAGCTGTGGTGGAACCATTGAAGGCTGCCACTTGGCATGACATTTTAGAAAAGACAACTGGCATGCCATGACTCCAAAACCCGACCCAATTTTCTCTTTTGTGCTTCGTTTCCTACCAGCCAGCCACATGTGAGACGTGGCAGAGCCGATAATATCCTACAGTAAGGGGCCGAATTCTCGCATGCCGCAGTCCTCCCTCCTCTACTTTCATCCACGGCTGTTTATTTTTAAACTCTGGGAATAAACAGGATTAAGCTTGTTATGTCTCTTAACGAGAGGAAGATGGCTTCAGTCATTAGAAACCCCCACAAAGTCATCCAGACAAAGGCCATCCAGAAGTTGTTCCCCATTATTCAAATCCCCTTCCTCCCTTTTCTCCTTCTCTATAATTGAAACCAACGGCCTCTATAATTGAAAACAAAAATACAAGAATCTTTTGTTTCATTACCACCAACAAAAGCCTTGTTCTGTTCCAGTTGATTTATTTTATTTAGTGTTTTGGATATTGTTCTGCAGCTAAATATTTTTTTTTTAATTTTTATTTTTTTCCACGGGGGTCCTAATGGCTCTGGCGGTTTGGCACACGGGACGTATGACGTTTTTTTTTTTTTTTACCCCAGTCATTCAATTTGCTTTTTGTTTTGATCAAAAGCTAAACATTTCCACGGAGAGACATTACAGTTAGCTGCTTCTGTGGCATTTGCCAAATAGTATTGCGCTCCACAGCAGCCCCCGGGCCAACTCCTTAAGCTCTTCCTGTTTATTTGTCACTTTTTATGGCTTTGTTTTTCTGGGATGTTGGGAATCGTGTCGGAGGTAGAAAAGGTCACACCACAATCTGGTGATTGTTTCACGTAAAGGCGCCCCTTGTTTTGGCTGGGATATTGGTCATTGTTGGGTCTTTTACAGAGCAAGGTGCATCTGTTTCTTGGTCAACTCATAATCAATAGTGTCTTATCTCTCCTGTTCTTTTATCCAAGCAATGGTGTAGATCAGTGTTTCTCAACCATTTTTCAGTTGCGGCACCCTTTAAAATTCCACACAATCTCGAGGCACCCCATTGTAGTATTTAAAGAACTAAACCAGTGGTCTCCAAACTGTGGCCTGAGGGCTGGATGTGGCCCTTTGCTAGCCTTTATCCGGCTCTTGGGGCACTTTTTCTTCCAGTGATGTGAGACACTATTCCTCACACTGGCACCAATGATAGGGCATAATTCCTGCTACTGACACTAATGATGGGACACTATTCCTCCCACTGATACCAATGATGGGTCACTTTTCCTCCTCCTAATACCAATGATGGGACACTATTCATCTCACTGACACCAATGATAGGACACTATTCATCCCACTGACACCAATGATAGGACACTATTCATCCCACTGACACCAATGATGGGACACTATTCCTCCCACTGACACCAATGATTGGGTAATATTCCTCCCACTGACACCAATGATGGGACACTATTCATCCCACTGACACCAATGATGGGACACTATTCATCCCACTGACACCAATGATGGGACACTATTTATCCCACTGACACCAATGATGGGACACTATTCCTTCCACTGACACCAATGATGGGACACTATTCATCCCACTGACACCAATGGTGGGACACTTCATCCCACTGACACCAATGATGGGACACTATTCCTTCCACTGACACCAATGATGGGACACTATTCATCCCACTGACACCAATGGTGGGACACTATTCATCCCACTGACACCAATGGTGGGACACTATTCATCCCACTGACACCAATGGTGGGACACTATTCATCCCACTGACACCAATGGTGGGACACTATTCATCCCACTGACACCAATGATGGGACACTATTCATCCCACTGACACCAATGATGGGACACTATTCATCCCACTGACACCAATGATGGGACACTATTCATCCCACTGACACCAATGATGGGACACTATTCATCCCACTGACACCAATGATGGGACACTATTCATCCCACTGACACCAATGATGGGACACTATTCATCCCACTGACACCAATGATGGGGCACCCACCAGCAAGGGTACCCATCATTGGTGTCAGTGGGAGGAATGGTACCCCATTATTGGTTTCGGTGGGAGGAAAGGTGCCTCATCATTGATGTCACTGGGAGGAATGGTGCCCCATCATTGATGTCAGTAGAAGGAATGTTACCCCATCATTGGGTTCAGCGGGAGTAATACTGCCCCTATCACTGGGATGAATGGTGCCCCAAGGGCTGGATGAATGCAAACAATAGGATGCAGTTAGGGAACCACTGCATTAGAGCAATGGAGGTCGGGCTCTGGCAGAGGGGGTGATAAGGGAGCATGGGGCAAAGGAGAGATGAGTATATCTTGCTGGAGGGGTGGACAATCTGTAGACTGTCACTTTACCCTGACTGGACAGGTGACATTGTCTCTAAAAGTGTAGTCACATTTGTGCAGAAAGTCCAGGATCTGGCTGCGTTCTCTAGCAGAGGTTTCTGCATAAAAAAAAAAAAAAAAAAAAAAAAAAACTCGCTGACCAGACAGAATTTTATAAATCTTTGACCAGATAATACAGTTCCTGCGCGGTTATAGCGTGTTTTCAGTTCAGCTTTAGATGCTTTTAAAATACTAATAGAGCCTGCAATTCTTTGGAGTTCCATCTACGTTTTACAAGATAAGACTAACAGAACCACCTGGGTGCCAAAGCCGAGAAATGGCCTCCGCTTCATAAACTGCACAGAACGGTCGTGGCTCATCTATGGATGTGTCCGTACATCCACCTGAGCGTAACAGGCATGTATTCATGTGCTGGGTGACCTGTATGTGACTCTCGCAGTGATTTCCTCGTGGCGGGGAGCTGGAAAACATTGTGTACTGCTGGGGCTGGGATTGCACAATGTTTTAATTTAATTTAATGCAGGAGCTTTGGATTTTAATTTTTTTCTTTCTTTTTTCAGTATTGAGGATTTCACACACAATTGCTAATGCAGGATGCCAAGCTATAAAATAGCTCTGGAAATAAGAGAATGGTGTAAACAGGATGTACATGATTCACATTGAGGACATTCCCCGTCCACATAATTCGCAAATCTGCATTGTTCTTAAGTTCTGGTACTATGAGCTATGCTGTATATGATATATGCCACCTTATATATACACATATGCACAGTGTTTGTGTGTGTGTGTGTGTGTGTGTGTGTATATATATATATATATATATATATATATATATATATATAGATATATAGATATATAGATATATATAGATATATATAGATATATATAGATAGATAGATATAGAGAGAATATCCAGACAATCACATTGTCTGATTGTTGAAAGAATTTATTTGCAAATTATGGTGGAAAATAAGTATTTGGTCAATATCAAAAGTTCATCTCTTCACAAGGTTGTCACACACTGTTGCTGGTATGTTGGCCCATTCCTCCATGCAGATCTCCTCTAGAGCAGTGATGTTTTGGGGCTGTCGCTGGGCAACACAGACTTTCAACTCCCTCCAAAGGTTTTCTATGGGGTTGAGATCTGGAGACTGGCTAGGCCACTCCAGGATCTTGAAATGCTTCTTACAAAGCCACTCCTTCGTTGCCCGGGCGGTGTGTTTGGGATCATTATCATGCTGAAAGACCCAGCCACATTTTATCTTCAATGCCCTTGCTGATGTGAGGAGGTTTGCACTCAAAATCTCACGATACATGGCCCCATTCATTCTTTCATGTACACGGATCAGTCGTCCCGTTCCCTTTGCAGAGAAACGGCCCCAAAGCATGATTTTGCCACCCCCATGCTTCACAGTAGGTATGGTGTTCTTTGGTAGCAACTCGGCATTCTCTCTCCTCCAAACACGACGAGTTGTGTTTCTACCAAACCGTTCTACTTTGGTTTCATCTGACCATATGACATTCTCCCAATCCTCTTCTGGATCATCCAAATGCTCTCTAGCAAACCTCAGACGGGCCCGGACATGTACTGGCTTAAGTAGGGGGACACATCTGGCACTGCAGGATCTGAGTCCCTGGCGGCGTAGTGTGTTACTGATGGTAGCCTTTGTTACGTTAGTCCCAGCTCTCTGCAGGTCATTCACTAGTTTTCCCAAGTGTGGTTCTGGGATTTTTGCTCACTGTTCTTGTGATCATTTTGACCCCACAGTGTGAGCTCTTGCGTGGAGCCCCAGATCGAGGGAGATTATCAGTGGTCTTGTATGTCTTCCATTTTCTAATTATTGCTCCCACAGTTGATTTCTTCACACCAAGCTGCTTGCCTATAGCAGATTCAGTCTTCCCAGCCTGGTGCAGGTCTACAATTTTGTTTCTGGTGTCCTTCGACAGCTCTTTGGTCTTCACCATAGTGGAGTTTGGAGTGTGACTGTTTGAGGTTGTGGACAGGTGTCTTTTATACTGATAACAAGTTCAAACAGGTGCCATTAATACAGGTAGTGAGAGACAGAAATCTTGCTTGTTTGTAGGTGACCAAATACTTATTTTCCACCATAATTTGCAAATAAATTCTTTCAAATACAATGTGATTGTCTGGATTTGTTTCCACATTTTGTCTCTCATAGTTGAGGTATACCTATGATAATTACAGGTCTCTCATCTTTTAAGGTGGGAGAACTTGCACAATTGGTGGCTGACTAAATACTTTTTTTGCCGCACTGTGTATATATGTATGTATATGTGTGTGTGTGTGTGTGTGTGTGTGTGTATGTATATATATATATATATATATATATATATATATATATATATATATTATATATATATACTGTAAAACAAGAATGCTTTCAGAAATCTATTTACATTTTTTTTTTTTTTATTTTAGCAATTTACAAAATGCAAAGAGCGAACAGAAGAAAAATCTAAATCAAATGTAATATTTGGCGTGGCCACTCTTTTTTGCTTCAAACCACCATCAATACTTAAACTTGCACACTTTGTACACTTGCACAATGTTGGGGATTTTTTAGGATTAGAGTCAGGTGTATGATTAACCAATATATACCAAGGAGAGCGATAACGGTCATCAATTTCATGTGTAGGTTGAAACACAGTCATTAACTGAAACAGATACAGCTATGTAGGAGGCTTAAAACTGGGAAAGGAACAGCCAAACTCTTCTACAAAGTTGAGGTTGTGGGAAAAGTGTTTCATGTCACAGGTCATACACCATGGTAAGATTGAGCACACCAACAAGACACAAGGGAGTTGTACTGCATCAGCAAGGTCTCTCCCAGGGAAAGATTTCAAAGCAGACTGGGGTTTCAAGCTGAGCTGTTGAAGCCCTTTTTGAAGAAGCACAGGGAAATGGGCTGAGGACCGTAGACTCAATGGTTGGCCAAGAAAGCATAAAGTGATTGTAAAGGTTCGCATTTTTTTAAATAACAAACATGTCATGCTTGCCTCCACTGTGCAGTTCGTTTTGCACAGAGTGGTCCCCAAACAGCGACTTCTGGGGTCCCTCGGCGGCTCTCACGGCTCCTCCTCTTATCAGATAACCCCCTAGGAGAAGCGCTCTCTCGGGAGGTCACCTTCTGGCCGTGCTCCCGAGTCCAGCATTTGCGTCCATAGACACGAATGTTGGACTCGGCCCCGCCCCCCGGCGCCCGATGCATTAAAGTGAAAAAGCATTATTATTGAGAACTATCTTTAGTGTAAAGAACAAGGAGTCCTGGAAGTGATGGTTGACAGATCCCTGATCTCAATATCATGGAGTCTGTCTTGGATTACATAAAGAGACAAAAGGATTTGAGGCAGCCGACATCCACAGAAGATCTGTCGTTCGTTCTTCAAGATGTTTGGAGAAACCTACCTGCTGAGTTCCTTCAAAAACTGTGTGCAAGTCTACCTAGAAAAATTGATGCTGGTATGAAAGGAAAGGGCGGTCACACCAAATATTGATTGGATTTGCATTTCTCTTCTGTTCATTTATTTTCCTATTTGTAAATTGATACTAATGATTAAAGGAGGCCTTCAGTCATTTTTTTTCAACTTTCCATCTATTAAATCTTCAGCCCTTCTTGTTTGAACTTTGGATAGTAAAAGATTTTTTTTTCTGCCAGTAAATCCCTTATACAGCCCACTTCCTGTTTCTTGTCTGGTCATTAGCCTAGGATTATGATGACATCATCCACAGCTCTCTCTCCCTCTCCCTCTCCCTCTCCCTCGAGAGAGTGTTTGCCAGGGAGGGGGGATGAGTCATAAGAGGGCCAATGAGAGCTGCAGAGCTGGAGGTGTGCTTCTGTGTAAATCCAGGAAGTGAACAGGCAGCAGCTTCAGCTGCCCACAGTTAAAATGGCTGCAGCCTGACTCTCAGTGGAGGGAGATTTCTGCAGCATATTTGGCAAGTACAGAATCGCAGTATATATAAAATAATATGCAAAGTGGTTGGAGGGAAGCTTTAGAATGGCAAAGATGTTTTTATTACAAAATATGTGAGCAGATTGCAGTTCCTCTAACACTTTTAAAAGATGGGGACACCCAGGAAAAATTCGAGCAGGCTTTTCCTGCAGGCTTAGGCCTCTTGCACACTGATGCTTGAAAAGGCTCAGTACAGTTTTTTTATTTCTTTTTTTACTGAGTTAAAATACAGCCCATTTATTGTAATGTGCCTATGCACACAGGAGCGTAAACAAGTGCCATGTATTCTTCATTTAAAAAAAAAAAATGAAAAATCAGATTTTTTTTTGGTTAGTAATTTAACCCTCATGTGCGCAAATGCAAATTTAGATATTGTGCGGAATGAGAACGCAAAGGTTTTTGCCCAGTAATGCGTGAGTGCGTGTGAAATGCACAAACGCCTATACTCAAAAATGCGCATAAATATGCGCAAATACACACAAAAAAAAAGTCTGAAATAGTAGATACTCAAACAGGAGTATCATGTGCAAGAGGCCTTAAGCTTTATGTATACGGGGTGTTTAGCTCATGTGCATCAAATCCTGGAGTTTTTGTGTTTCCGGGTGCAACGTCCCGCCCGGGTGCCACCAGCTTGTCAAAATCTATGAGAGGTGGATTCTGTATTGAGTGGTACTCAATTTTAGTGACAGGTTTGGTTTAGCACCCTGACGGAATTCTAAAGAGTCTAACTGCAATGAATACTAGCACATTATTTTTTTTTATTTATTTAAGGTACTTATATAGCGCCCTCAATTTACGCAGTGCTTTACATATACATTGTACATTCACATCGGCCCCTACCCTCAAGGAGCTTACAATCTAAGGTCCCTAACTCATGTTATGGCAGACTTATCTTTCAACCACTTGCTGACCAGGCCTTTTCTGGCACTTTTTTTATTTCAAAGTTTTTAAATCCGTATGTTTTGCTAGAAAATTCCTTTTTTTTTTTTTTAGGGAATAAAATGGTGATCGTTGCAATTTTTTATGTCGCACAGTATTTGCGCAGAGTTTAAAAAAATAAAATAAAAATACACTTTAATGAATAGAAAGAAAAAAAACACAAGTTACCCACACTGTATAATGTGAAAGATGTTAGGCCGTGTAAATAGATACCTAACATGTCACGCTTTAAAATTGCACGCTCGTGGAATGGTGACTAATGACGCTACTTAAAAATATCCATAGGCTTTAAACACCTTTTACAGTTTACCTGTTTAGAGTTACAGAGGAGGTCTAGCACTAGAATTCTTGCTCATGCTCTAACATTCGCGGTGATAGCTCACAAGTGTGGTTCAAATACCGTTTACATATGTGTGCGTGACTTATGTATGCGTTCCCTTCTGCGTGCGAGCACACAGGGATGAGGGCGCTTAAATTTTTTTTTATTATTATTATTTATTTTACTTTTTATTTTTACACTGTCTCTTTCTTTTTATAATTTTTTTTATTTCCTTTTTTTTATCACCTTTATTCCTATTACAAGGAATGTAAACATCCCTTGTAATAGAAATAAGGATGACAGGTCCTCTTTATGGAATGGAAGTGGGGGGGGAGATGAGAGGTTTGGTAGATCATGGAGGACGTTACAAGGAAGCAGAAACATTTCATGAAAGGTAGATGACAGGACTTTAAAGTATTGGATGGGTGTGGATTATTTTTGGAGGATCAGGATATTGTTGTGACTTTAGGTATTACGCTAATGTGAATTTTGTGTGTTTTGAAGTGCTGCTGATTGTTTTGCCTTTATTATCTTTTGTGCAATTTTTGCTACAGAATGATTGTTAATTTTCCAGTAGGTGGCGCTGGAATACTGCTGTTGTACTGTGGTAGGGGAAATCCCATTATTCTAATCCAATGCGAAGTAGAAGTTTGCTTTGCTGTGTGTAATAAGGACGAGTTTATTATTCCCTCTGATGAGGTTTTCCTGTATCCGTGATCTCTCTGCTGCTGCTCATATCCAAACCCGATCACTAAAACCTCATATCAGCTATAACAAAATCTCTATTCAAATGACTTTCAGTCAGTTCTGCAGTCTTTATTAATAGAATACTTGGTAGATGTCTTCCTATTACAGGGTGACAACTGTCTGCCAGTTGTACTCCTGTGTTATCGCCTTACCATATGCCCTCTTGGTGGAGACTACAACTGATTGTGGCAGCAGATATTGCCCAGGCATGGTCCACCATTGTCACTATTGGGAAGCCGGTCCTGGGGAATGATGTGCACCCGATGCTGGAGACAGGAAGTAGATGAATGAGGCTGGAGAAGATCAGCAACAGTAAAAAAGGCAGGACAGACCATATTGGCCTCATAAAGAATGAGGAAGGACATCTGGTTACAAAGGATGGGGAGATGGCAAAGGTATTGAATTTATTCTTCTCCTCAGTCTTCATAAGGGAATTGGGTGGCTTCAGTAACCAAAACTGCAGTGTTTATCCTCATGACACAACACAGGAAGCACCTCCATGGTTAACAGAGGACAGAATTAAAATTAGACTTGGGAAACTTAACATTTATAAATCACCGGGACCAGATGACTTGCATCCGAGGGTACTTGGGGAACTCAGTCAAGTAATTACCAGACCATTGTTCCTAATTTTTACTGACAGTCTACTGACTGTAATGGTACCAGCTGATTGGAAAAAAGCCAATGTAGCACCAATATTTAAAAATGACCCAAAATACATCCCTGGGAATTACAGACCAGTTAGCCTAACATCAATAGTATGTAAATTCTTGGAGGTGATAAGGGACTTTATACAAGATTTTAGTAATGAGAACGGTATCATTAGCAGTAATCAGCATGGATTCATGAAGAATCGTTCTTGCCAAACCAATCTATTAACCTTCTATGAGGAGGTGAGTTGCCATCTAGATAAAGGAAGGCCCGTAGACGTGGTGTATCTGGATTTTGCAAAAGCATTTGACACAGTTCCCCATAAACGTTTACTGTATAAAATAAGGTCCGTTGGCATGGACCATAGGGTGAGTACATGGATTGAAAACTGGCTACAAGGTCGAGTTCAGAGGGTGGTGATAAATGGGGAGTACTCGGAATGGTCAGGGGGGGGGTAGTGGGGTTCCCCAGGGTTCTGTGCTGGGACCAATCCTATTTAATTTGTTCAAAAACGACCTGGAGGATGGGATAAACAGTTCAATCTCTGTATTTGTGAACGATACTAAGCTAAGCAGGGCAATAACTTCTCCGCAGGATGTGGAAACCTTGCAAAAAGACCTGAACAAATTAATGGGGTGGGCGACTACATGGCAAATGAGGTTCAATGTAGAAAAATGTAAAATAATGCATTTGGGTGTCAAAAATATGAATGCAATCTATACACTGGGGAGAGAAACTCTGGGGGAATCTAGGATGGAAAAGGACCTGGGGGTCCTAGTAGATGATAGGCTCAGCAATGGCATGCAATGCCAAGCTGCTGCTAACAAAGCAAACAGAATATTGGCATGCATTAAAAAGGGGATCAACTCCAGAGATAAAACGATAATTCTCCCGCTCTACAAGACTCCGGTCCGGCCGCACCTGGAGTATGCTGTCCAGTTCTGGGCACCAGTCCTCAGGAAGGATGTACTGGAAATGGAGCGAGTACAAAGAAGGGCAACAAAGCTAATAAAGGGTCTGGAGGATCTTAGTTATGAGGAAAGGTTGTGAGCACTGAACTTATTCTCTCTGGAGAAGAGATGCTTCAGAGGGGATATCATTTCAATTTATAAATACTGTACTGGTGACCCCACAATAGGGATAAAACTTTTTCGCAGAAGGGAGTTTAACAAGACTCGTGGCCACTCTTTAAAATTAGAAGAAAAGAGGTTTAACCTTTAAACTGTGTAGAGGGTTCAAGAGCGGCAAGGATATGGAATTCCCTTCCACAGGTGGTGGTCTCAGCAGGGAGCATCGATAATTTCAAGAAACTATTAGATAATCACCTGAATGACCACAACATACAGGGATATACAATGTAATACCGACATATAATCACACACATAGGTTGGACTTGATGGGCTTGGGTCTTTTTTCAACCTCACCTACTATGTAACTATGTAGCGACAGAAATGGGTGAAAAGGGTTTTTATTTTAAGACCATAGTTTATGATGGTGTTTTAGCAATCTAAATGTCACCCAATACATCACCTGTATAAGGGATGAGAGTTCATAAATTCTCAGATGCATCTGTAGGAGTCAGATGGGTAAAATCTCATCTGAGGTGTTGGAAAGCTGAATTCCAATTCTTCCAAAAGTAATGCAGATGTGCTGTGAACATCCATCTACACATACTCTAAGGCCCCTGGTGGCCCTTTAGTATATGATGTGCGGCCCTCAGACCTCAGCAGCCTGTAGTGGAAACATTGATTTAAGGTAAAAGCATTGATCTCTACCATCCTCATGTAGCATTTTTCCTGTATCGTATTGTCTTCTGCAACATATCCCCAGTCAACAATGTATCCTGTCCTCACCCTCTGACCCTCATCTCCTCTATTAGGTTTGCAGTCTGACAGTCCTCTTAAGCATTCTACGAACTGAACATTATATGTGGCTCTTTGGTGATGTCAGGGGCCACATTTAAGGCCATCTATAGCTCAGAAACCCGTTGGTCTAATGCAAATCATGCCCTTGGCACTCTCAGCCACGGCAATCTGTCACAGTGGTTTTACGTGTTGCATCAGGTTTATTGAGCGCATGAAGGATGTTTGTTTAGAAATCTAGAATGTTTTTTAGTTGCCAGGGTGGCAAAGATCTGTATCGATGGGAACATGCAGCTTGCTCTTTGATATTGTTCAGAGTTGATGGACAGGTGCATTTGACCTGCAATTCACCTCCTTTTTGCCCCTGCAGTCGGCCTCTTTTTTTGCCCCTGCAGTCGGCCTCTTTTTTTGCCCCTGCAGTCGGCCTCTTTTTTTGCCCCTGCAGTCGGCCTCTTTTTTTGCCCCTGCAGTCGACCTCTTTTTTTGCCCCTGCATTTGGCCTCCTTTTTTGCCCCCCGCAGTCGGCCTCCTTTTTTGCCCCCCGCAGTCGGCCTCATTCTATGCTGCATCAACCTGCTTCAAGTGACTTTTGTGTCCCCACTGATTTGCATGGACAGTTCTGACATGAACAAAAGCTCACTGATGTCTGAGGCTAGTCTTCTCTCTTGGCCTCCTTTTGCTCTAGAGTTGGCCTTTTTTTTGCCCCTGGCGACTGTCCTGTGGGCCCATATATATTGTCTGCAGCTTTATAGCTGCATAAGCCAACACTAGAAAAGTACAGCAAAAGTACTGTACATGGGACTGATCCGTCTCTTAAACTTGTTTGTGCTAATTGGGCTCCCAATCTTTTTCTTACAAGCAGTAAAGAAACGCCTAAAAATGTCAAAAGGAGCCTAAAGCTCCACCTGCTGGATACAAGTTGTACTGCATTATATTAATATGCAATATTCCATAATGACCTATCTTAAGAAGTTAACAAAAAATGCTTACACTAAATTTTTTTTCGTTTTGACCATGATCAATAAAGCATGTACAAAATTGAACATCCCTTTTTAAACCAAAATGGCACAACTGCAGTGCATTTGGAGAGATCCCCTGGTTGAACCATTACGCTTGTTGTCCTGTAAGAACCAGCAAGATGGTCCTCTGACTTTCTTTCAGTTGTCACATTAATGGAGGGAGATGATTCTCCGGATCCTGTTGTTCCTCTTATGTGCTGACTGTTCTCTTCCCCCTGACAGGTCTGTGTATGATGGAGAAGAGCACAGCACGTTCATGGAGAAGCTGGAGGTTCGCATCCGCAACCATGACCGCGAGATCGAGAAGATGTGTAATTTTCACTACCAGGGATTCGTGGATTCCATCACCGAGCTTTTGAAAGTGAGAGGAGAGGCTGAGAAACTGAAGGTAGGTCTTCCCGGGTCTGCTTTTTACATGTGTAGAGACTTCAAAGATGAATTCCAGGTATGAATATTTTATACATAGTTATATTGTATATACCATACCTGGCTGATACTTCTGGAAGCCACTGAAGTGCACTTTGCTACTGCAGTGATCTCCACTTGCCCCCCCCCCAGGTCCTGTGCTGAGCAGCTGCATTGTGAACACAGAAGGTAAGCCACTCAGCATGGCCCCATTCAGAGAATGATCAAAAATGGACTACAGTGTGTCCCTATGGGTAACCAGATGTAAATGGATGTACACCCACCTATATCCTACATCCTTCCGCATCCTTTCAGGTTTGTGGGACTGAACAGAAAAAGCTTGTGTCCAGGTGTGCTTCTACTGACCGGCCGGATCTTGGTGGATATAGGTGAAAACACATCTGCTTACATTCATCCACTCATAGGGATTACATGGGTCCCTTTTTTCTCCATCACAAGATGGAGCAAAGATCAGATGTGTGTTATCTGTTTCTGATCTGACTATGATCGTCTAAGCAGGAGATCGTAGTCAGAGGGCACCCGTGTGAAAGGGGCAAATTGATATAATATTTGGTACACGGTTTTAATAAAAACCCTGCTCTGTTTTTATTATTGTTATTTTAGTTTATCACTATATGTGGAAAAAAATGCTCAAAATTTTAATTTTTTTTCAATTTTTGTTTTAAATGTATTATTTATTCCATAGTGCTATCTGTATAAAACACATGGAATTGCAACTGCCACTGCACTCTGTAGGCAATTTTTTTTTTACATACTGAAGGCTTCTACTTTTTCAGCAAAGCCTCCAGCCTGCTTGCAATCATTGCTGACACAGTTTTCACATGATGAGGTAACCACTCTGGTTCTCGATGATCACTGAGGTATCGGTGACATTAGGGACTGAGAGCCGGCAGCTGTGCAGAGTGTTGGCTGCTGGCTCTCAAAAAGGAAGCACTTTGGTTCCTAATGGTCAGTGGGGACATGAGGTATCCGTAATTGAGAACCAGCAGCTGTGCAAAGGGTTGGCCACTGACTCTCAAAGAGGGAGCACTCCAGTAGTCCGAGTGGTTGCCAATGATTACATAAAGAAGACTCTCTGGTTCCTGACGATCAGTGGGGACCTGAAGTATCAGGGATTGAGAGCCGGCAGCTGCTCGGTGTGTTGGCTGCTGGCTCCCAAAGATGGAGCACTCTGGTTCCCAAAGATTACATAAAGAGAGGACACGATTGTTTCCTGATTATGTGGGGACCTGAGGTATCAGGGTTTGAGAGCCGGCAGCGGTGCAGAGTGTTGGCAGCTGGCCCTCAAAGAGGGAGCACTCTGATCGGTTCCTGCTGATCAGTGGGGACCTAAGGTATCAGTGACATCAGGAATTGAGAGCTGGTAGCTGCACAAAGTGTTGGCTGCTGGCTCCCAAAGATAGAGCACTCTGGTTCCCAATGATTACATAAGGGGAGAATATGCTGATTGGTTCCTGATGATCAGTGGGGACCTGGGGTATCCGTGACATTAGGGATTGAGAGCTGGCAGCTGTGCAGAGTGTTGGCAGCTGGCCCTCAAAGAGGGAGCACTATGATCGGTTCCTGATGATCAGTGAAGACCTGGGGTATCCTTGACATTAGGGATTGAGAGGCAGCAGCTGCGCAAAGTGTTGGCTGCTGGCTCTCAAAGATACAACAAAGATAAGTTCCCAATGATTACATAAAGAGAGAACACGCTGATTGGTTCCTAATGAACATTGAGGACCTGAGGTATAAGTGACGTTAGGAATTGAGAGGCAGCAGCTGTGCAGAGTGTTGGCAGCTGGCCCTCAAAGAGTAAGAACTGATTGGTTCTCAATAATTACATAACGTTAGAACACTCTGGTTCCTGATGATCAGTGAGGACCTGAGGTTATCGGTGACATCAGGGATTGAGAGCCGGTGGCTGCTACCTCTCAGAGGATAGATCTATCTCCAGCATGGGGCAGAATGTTGTGGAACTTTTCTATACATGTGTGTGGGAAGGGGTTAATGTGGTGTATGAGCCATAGGAATGTGTGGTCTCCAGCTTTGCTTATTCATGGTTGTTGCTCAGCAGCAATTGGCCCCTTTCTTGGTAGACCAGGAAAAGATGTTGCCCACACACCACAGTCGTGCTCTAGACCTGATTCTGTGAGATGACGCTGCTGGCAGTTTACAGAGAAGCTCATTATCATCAAGCAGAAGCACTTTGGTACAATCCACATCCTTTTCCTCTTTGTCCAGGAATTCCTCCCTCAGAGGGGGAATTAAGGAATCTCCTGACCCGCCTGTCTTGTGGTCCATCATCCACATTGTAGCTCAGCTATTTCTGCTCTTTGCAGAGGTTTATGTTAGTCCTCAGAGTGTCTATTTGGAGTAGTGGGTAATTGTTGTGTTGAGGGATTCAGGCATGTTTTGCTAAAATCAGCTTGTTTACGTATTGTGGTTTGAGGGCTTTCAGATAATCGTTGTCCTAAATGTTGCAGTTCCTCTTTGTGAGGAGCTTTTGGTTCAGCTCCAGTGCCCGGGAATAGTGGCTGCTGTCATGTGTACAATTGTGATCTATTTTATTTTTTATAACCCACTGAGGACCTGGAGGACACTATATACAGGCATACCCCACTTTTAGACGCCTTTCACACTGGGGCGGTTTGCAGGCACTATTGCGCTAAAAATAGCGCCTGCAAACCAACCCGAAACAGCCGCTGCTGTTTCTCCAGTGTGAAAGCCCCTAGGGATTTCACACTGGAGCGGTGCGCTAGCAGGACGCTGAAAAAAGTCCTGCTGGCAGCATCTTCGGAGCGGTGAAAGAGCGGTGTATACACTGCTCCTTCACCGCTCCTGCCCATGGAAATCAATGAGGCAGCACGGCTATACCGCCAGCAAAGCGCCTCTGCAGAGGTGCTTTGTGGTGTTTTTTAACCCTTTCTCGGCCAATAGCGGGGGTAAAACCGCCCCGCTAGCGCCCGAATATAGCCGCTAAAACTACGGTAAATCGCCGCTAATAACGACGCTTTACCGCCGACGCACCTCCCGCCCCAGTGTGAAAGGGGCCTAAAGTACTCAATGGGACCAGAGCATGTATGTGAAATATAGCGCCCGAATATAGCCGCTAAAACGACGGTAAATCGCCGCTAATAACGACGCTTTACCGCCGACGCACCTCCCGCCCCAGTGTGAAAGGGGCCTAAAGTACTCAATGGGACCAGAGCATGTATGTGAAACGAAAATGTACTTAAAGTGAAGCAATACTTTTTGTTACTTCTCAATGCATGTACTGCGTTGCAGTAGCCATTAACGGATGTAACCGATTACCTAGGCAAGCTGGCTGACCTCAAAATTGGATATGCTATAGTCCTGGGTCCCCTCTCGGTGCTTCCGAAGGTCACTGCCTCCAGGGGAGGATGGGGTGGTCCCTGCCTCCAGGGGAGGATGGGGTGGTCCCTGCCTCCAGGGGAGGATGGGGTGGTCCCTGCCTCCAGGGGAGGATGGGTTGGAACACTCACCGTGACCATAGTGCAGGGTCAGTTTGATGTGGATTCTGGCCAGCATGGTCTGGCTATGGTACTTGTGTCCACCTGGCTGTTGTAGTTCGTGAGAAAGCATAGAGTGCGGCGGCCGGCTGTCCTCCCGGCACTTGTTTAGTGTTGCTTCAGCCCACTTCAGCAGCAGCACAGAGCGGATGATCAGCATGGGGGGGCCACATCTCCACTCCATGGGCCCTCTGAGGGAGATCTCCATGAAGGGGCAGGGCTGGGAGACAAGCCTGTGGTGTCCTCAGAAGTTTCCTGAAATTGGCTCTCATAGGCTGCACCAATGTGCTGGAAGTTTGTCCAGCATAAGTTATGCACCGGAGGGCTCTGTGCAAGGGAGGGAATGGGAGTTACTCGAGGGGTCCCAGAACTGGAGTGAGCGGCAATTTATGGGGCAGGACAGAGGGGCCAGCCGAGGATGTTGGTGGAGAATGTGGGACTGAATAGTGGCTGCCTAATGCTGGTGCCTGCCCTGAGTGGAGCAGTTCATGCAAGTGCCCCTGCTTGTTAGGACATACGGGCCTGGTGTCACCCGGATGCGGGTCGCACCTCCCATAGCGACACCACTGTCCGTACTTGTGAGACACTTTGCGTACACTAGCGAGTACGGACATACCCATGAGCGTACGTAAAGTGAGGGTACGTATAATTCAGTTGAATGCTTACTTTTTAGTTTTTGTTTCCTAAATAGCTATCTTAAGGAAACTCCATGTGCCTGTTTTAACTTAAAGTGGTTGTTAACTCACTTCTTTTACATGTTCCCATCCTCTCTGCACCATTATTATAATTCTCCCTGTGCCTGTGTTCTGTAAAAAACTGCCCAATTGTACCTGTATGAGCTCGGCTCCCGCCGCTCAGCTCATTCCTCTCCTCCTCTCTCTCCGGCTCACAGCTGCAGTGGACGGGGCCACTGGGGAGGAGGGGGAGAAATAGAGAGAGCGCCGAGCCGCCGACAATCAGCTGACCGGCGGGAGCGGAGCTCATACAGGTACAATCGGGCAGATTTTTTTTACAGAACACAGGCACAGGGACAATTATAATGGTGCAGAGAGGATGGAAGCATGTAATGGAAGATATGAGAGCAGCAGGAGTGGGGGGCGCACTGGTACAAGCAGAGACAGGCAGAGAGGGGTGGGGAGAAGGACGAGGGTTGCGGATGACGGAATCACGCAAACGGACCACAATGTCAGGGCTCAACAGCCATGATTATTGTGGTCAGTTTGCAGAGATGTTGGCATAGCCAGGCAGGTTTAGCCAGGTATTTCAGGTGATACGGGAGTCCCAATAACATAGCACAAGCATTGTGCTGTATAACAGGTTTCAAGGGAACAGGATCTTTATTTTGGTTTAACAAACGCTTTAAGTTCCTTTCATAGGATTAACTTTGTGACAGGTTCTCTTGAAATAGCGGGGCTTCATGTTTGCTTGTCCAGAACAATAAAGCTATGCTAGATTTTATTGGCCTGCCACTGGCTTTCTGCATTTTTTTTTTTTTTTGGATCTGCTGATCTTCATGGTGTGGGACGATCCCCTGCTCGACTGTGGTGACATCCGGTCAGCTAAGGCAGGGCTTGACAAATTTGCTTTGAATCTAAGAGCCAGCTAAAAAAAAAAAAAGTTAGGAGCCAGATTTTTTTTTTTTTTTTAACCACTTGCCTACTGAGCACTTTTACCCCCTTCCTGCCCAGGCCGATTTTCATCGCTGTCACAGGTTGAAAGACAATTGCGCGGTCATGCAACACTGTACTGCATATGAAATGTTATATCATTTTTTTTCACACAAATAGAGCTTTATTTTGGTGGTATTTAATCAACTCTGGGTTTTTTATTTATTTATAAAGACCAAAAAGTTTGAAGGAAAAAAAAACAACTTAATTTCTGTTATAAAATTTTGCAAATAAGTAATTTTTCCTTCACTGATGAGGCTGCGCTAATCGGCACTGATGGGGCGGCACTGATATGCTGCATTGATGGGCACTGATATGCTGCATTGATGGGCACTGATATGCTGCATTGATGGGCACTGATATGCTGCACTGATGGGCACTGATATGCTGCACTGATTATCAGTGTAAATGTCCCCTGTCACTGAATAGCCGGTTATCGGCTTTCTTTTCCTTACGCTGTGATAGATCTGAGAAAAGAAAATGCTGATAACCGGCATTTGTTTTCATGTGACCAGCTGTGATTGGACACAGCTGATCATATGGTAGAGGGCCACTGTGATTGGCCCTTTACTGCAATCTGTGATCAGTTGCGCCCGTATACTTGTTTATCAATTGTGCATTTTTATGATTTTTGGGTTGTCTTTTAAACATTGTGAATATTCATTTATCATTTTAATCATAATTTTTTCTTTTTCAGAATCAAGTAACGGACACTAACGGAAGACTGCAGATAGATGGAGCCGAGGTGATCTCCCTGTTATGTTGACTATAGTCATTGGATAGGGCACTGCAGGGTTGCTATATTTTTGTTATCTGACTGGTATAGTTCAGGACACAGGCAACTTATTCAGGCCCCCATGGGTTATAGCAGTGATGGCGAACCTTGGCACCCCAGATGTTTTGGAACTACATTTCCCATGACGGTCTTCTACACTGCAGAGTGCATGAGCATCATGGGAAATGTAGTTTCAAAACATCTGGAGTGCCAAGGTTCGCCATCACTGAGTTATAGGATTGTACCTTCAGGTGATTGGACACTGGCAAAGCTTTTGAGGTCTTGGCTCCCCTATAATCCAAATCTAATCTGTGAGTCCTCAGCTTTTTGCTAATGTTTGTTGGAGTATCCGAGGCCTTTAAGCACCAAGCCTCGATCTACCATCTCCTAGCGGAAAACAAGCACACCAAAAAGGTAGCATTTGTGATGTCCCTGGAGAAGGTCATGCTGGGAAATGTAGTGTAGGAGGGCATTCTTGGGCCTGGCTTTCCACTTAATTCATTCAGGATTTTCTTCTGGTTATTATGGTAAGATATCGGTAAAACCCAAATGATTCTGAAGTATGGTGGACTGAGCTAAGTGCAGTACTCTTCCAGTAGAGTACTCCTATATCTACTTCTGTAGTAGGGGACTGGTGACGTTTTCTCCAACATGGATACCCTATGTAATGTGTTTTTCCTTTCATTTTCCTCTAGTTATTATCCACAATGAAAGAACTGCAGAAATGCCGGATTCAGCAGAGAAACATCGCTGCCACAGTGGACAAGCTTAGCCTCTGCCTGCCTGGTAAGTGCTGGGGAATGAGCGGGCACTTTATGATCAACCCTTATTTGTAAAGCACTGACATTTTACATAGCTCTGTACATTACGTAATGTTAGGAAGCAAATTGCATCCTTCAGAAGGAAAAAGGAGAACTAGATTCGGCCCAAGAACATTCAATCCCTAAATATGATGGGTAAGGCAGATGGGATGACCCTGAGATGATGGTTGCTTATGCTGAGGGGCTTGTGTAGATGAGCGTTTTTCTTCTTTTTTGATGGGCACAATTTGCAGATTTCTATTTATTGGTGCAGTGTGGATGACCATTGTGAGGCTGCATTTGAGCACATTGGGTCATACTGCGATCTCTTTTCATTGCAGGCCAAATACAACCCCCATTCCGAAAGAAGTTGGGATGTTGTGTAAAATCTACATAAAAACACATCATGTAATGATTTGCAAATCTCATAAACCCATATTTTATTCATAGTAGAAAACATATCAAATGTTTAAACAGAGAAAATGGACCATTTTAAGAAAAAAAAAGAGGGAATTTTGACATTGATGTCAGCGATACATCTTAAAGTTGGGACAGGGCCATGTTTAGCACAGTGTAGCTTCCCCTCTTCTTTTACCAACACTCTGCAAATGTCTGGGAACTGAGAGCAGTTGCTGGAGTTTTGGGAGAGGAATGCTGTCCCATTCTTGCCTGATATAAAATTCTAACTGCTCAACAGTCCTGGGTCATTGGTCGTAGTTTTTGTTTCAGGATGCGCCAAATATTTTCAATTGGCAAAAGGTCTGGACTGCAGACAGGCCAGTTAAGCTCCTGGACTCTTCTACTATGAAGCCATACTGTTTTTATAGAGGCAGTATGCGGTTTAGCATTGTTCTGCTGAAATATGCAAAGCCTTCCCTGAAAAAAAACATTGTCTGGATGGGAGCATATGCTGCTCTAAAATCTGGATATATCTTTCAGCATTAAAGTGCTTGTAAACCTAGTTACACCACTTGTACCTACAGGTAAGCCTATAATGAGGCTTACCTGTAGGTACTGTAAATATCTCCTAAACCTGCATTGTTTAGGAGATTCTTACCGTATACGCTTGCGCCGACGTCATCGGCGCATGTGCTGTGAAGAAATGGTCCCCCGTGCCGTTTCTTCACTAGTAAGTGCTGTGGCTGATGGCTCCTGTGCGCATGCGCGGGAGTGACGTCACGCGACTCCGGCCGGTCACAGAGTCTGAGTCTGCGGCCCCGGAATGAAGAGGGGCGAAGATGAATGCGACCACCAGTGGAGACAATGCAGGCTTAGTTTGCTTTTACTTTGCAGGGGAAAAAAGAGTAAGTAAAACCCATCACAGTTTACGTCCTCTTTAATGGGGCCTTTCCAGATGTGTAAGCTGCCCATTCCATATGCACTCTGTACCATCAGAGATGCAGGCCTTTGAACGGAGTGCTGAGAAGCTGTAAGGTCCCTCCTCTGTAGTCAGGAAGAGACGGTGTCCATCGTTGTCAAATTTCGATCTGTCTGACCACAGAACAGTTTTCCACTTTGCGACAGACCATTTTAACTGAGCTTTGCCCCATAGAAGACGACGGTGTTTCTGGATCATGTTCAGATATGGCTTCTTCTTTACATAATATCGCTTTACCTTGTATTTTTGGATGCCACGGAGCCTGTGCAGCAATTCATTTTTTTTTATGCTCGCCTTTCTTGCTTTGTGAAATTTTTTCTTGGGTTACTTCAGTCAAGTTTCTTCTCGGTCACTGCTGCTTGAAATATTCTCTATGTAGCAGGTAACCGGATCTGCATTTCTATAGCTCCACTTGGGAGGCCATAACTGGATCCTGCTGGACTCCCATGTGTGGGGCTAATATGAAAAGTGACCATGGCCACCGGGCTCCATATGTGATGCTTTCCAGACTAAAGTGTACTGTAGAATTTTTATCTGAGGAGCACTTTTCCATTATAGAGCTGTGGTACAACTAGAGATGGGAAGGCCTGGAAAAAAATGGAAACATTTGGAAAAAAGCCTGTTTTCTTTTTTCAAAGCCAATTTTATTTTTTATATTCATTTATTTTTTTTTCAGAAAAATTTGAAAAAGTGTGGAATATGTTCTCTTACAATGATAAATTGACATCTATGACATGGTATTCAAGCTATGTAACATGATGACCTTAAGGCCCCTTTCACACGATCGGACCGTTCAGGTCCACCTGTCATTTTTGACGGCGGACCTGAACGGGCGCTCCATGTTAGCCTATGGAGCGACGGATGTCAGCGGAGACATGTCCGCTGACATCCGACCCCGTCCGATCCGCTAAAAGCAGACGGATGGCCCTACGTCCAGATCCGTCGCTGGCGGATCGGGTGAGATCTGATGAAAACGGACTGCTGTCCGTTTTTCATCTGATCCCTCCATAGGCAGTGAGCAGAGAGGGACCTGTCATCCGCCGGCTCAGCGGAGATCAATGGACTGATCTCCCGCTGAGCCGGCGGACCGAGGCGGGCTCCGTGGAAACGGAGTCCGCCTCATGTGAATGAGGCCTAAAAAAGATTTCTGAGACTATGTAAAGTCTTAAATTATTGCATGTACTGTCAGCTGAAGACAAATTCTGGAATACAATTCAAGTAACACTACTTCTCAATGCAGTTTTCACTCAAAAGAAATATGCATTTCTTGGGGCCCTGCAGGGGAAAGGCTCCAGTATTTTGTACTTGTGGGCTTCATTTGTACCTCCTACAGTTGGGTGATTGTTGGGATTCAGTAGATGATAGTTTCTGTCCTCTCAGGCCTTAATTAATGGATAAGAGGGTACATTTGTCTGACAAATTTTTATCTTTTTTAACCTTTTAAATTCTTATCAGTGTAACAAAATTAATTTTCATTAGTAAAACTACTCCACAATGATTTTTTTTTGTTTCAATTTTTCTGAAAATTTCCATTTTTTCTGGGGGGGAAAAAAACAGGGAAAACTTCTTCTTTTTTTTTTTCCTTTTTTTTCCCCATGGCTTCAACATTTCCAGAAATTTTAAATCTCTAGGCACAACCACAGTAGGTAAGGCCATTTGGGCCAAAGCACTGTTTACAGCTTTTCTTTCTAAATTCCCGCCATTGCTGGTTTTCCAGCCTTGTGGTTTAAGACCCAAGGGGCTGATCATTGACTTAATTAACCTTCGAGGTACATGGTTTCTTCAAACCTGCTTTTAACACCGTGATCAGCAATGCAGTCCAGAGTATTCTGTTAGCTCAGTGCAGTAGTTTTGTGGATGGGTCCATCTACGTCAGCAGCAGGTACCCATAGGACTTAAGAGCCTAACCTAACTCCTTCTCATCACATAGGGCTGGAAGCCAGAGATCAGACAAGCCTTCTTCATGAACGTGCATCCCAGAGATCCGTGAATCCTCCCAGGCCTTCTGTGTCCCCTGAACCCTGGGACCCCTTATTCTTGTTCAAGTGGGAACTTGACTTTGGGCGTTGTATGCCATAGAGATTCACACTCCCATCTTCAGAGAAATTATATATTCTCAGCTACTGTATAACCCCTCAGGGTACTCCTCGTCATTCCAGGCTGACCCCTTGACCTACAAGGTTGGCCAGGATCAGTTTCTACTGCTTGATTCCCTAGCATGGACCTGACCCTCTGGGGTTGATTTAGTAAAACTGGAGTGTGCAAAATCTGGTGCAGCTGTGCCAGTCGGCTTCTAACTTCAGCTTGTTCAATTAAGCTTTGACAAAGGAACCTGGAAGCTGATTTGTTACTACGCAGAGCTGCACCAAATTTTGCACACTCCAGTTTTACTAAATCAACCCCGTTGTGTCCTTTTTAAAGGCACCTGCTAATTCGTGAGCACTAGAAAATATAACATTCCCATAAAAAGGGAATCTGCAAAGTCTGATGTGTGCTGACAATGCACCTTTAACAAAAGAAAATAATATTTGTCTACACAAGCCCTTATCCAAACATTGGAGATAAATGTTGCAGCAACTGTTCAAGTTCCCCTGTCAGTCTTAGAGGTCCTGACTCCTGTCACTTTTGCTTGGTCTGCAAATAAAATCTGGGAGAGAATGCAGACAGAATGTAGTGTTAACACAAGCTCAGACAGTTTTTCTTTCTCGTTATATTGTGCTCCCTCTAGTGGTTAGAAACAGCAGTGCACCTTTCCTTAAAGTGGTTGTAACCCTAAAAATGTTCCTTTACCGCATAGTGCTTGTGCAGTGTCATTTGTCCCTTTGTATGCAGTAAAAAAACACCTGGTTGATCCTGTATCTGTGTCCCCCTATGTAAACTGACCACGGAAATCATGGCTGCTGATCCTTGATACCGTGGTCAGTTTACGTGCCTCCGTCATCTCGTTGCTCTCCCCATCTCTCCCGTCTTCCCCTGCCTGTCAGACATCTCCTCCCCGCCCCTCCCCTCTCGCTGCTATAGCTGCATTATAACTAGTGAGAAATCCTGCAATCCCCTCTCTTACATTAAGATTTAATGTGCAGGATCCGTAGTTTTTAAAAATGATTCTGCAAAATACCTTCTTTACAGGGCCACTGGGTGCGCGCTTCACCTCCCGCTGCTCTCCTCCCGGCTGACATCAGCTGGGAAACAGCCCCTCCCACTGTAGAGCTCAGATCGAGGAAGGGAGAGCGCCGGTGTTCTGCCGAAAACTCCAACTCGCCAAAATCTCCAACCACAACACTTCCGGTGACTTTCCAGCAGCAGTAATTGCAGAACACCGACAGCATATACACTACGGTACACAACGAATTGCCTGTTTTGACAGAACACAGAAAAAACCTGTCACCACCTTGGAGGCGGTCATGTTTTTGGTTAGTAGTGGGCGGACTAACAATGTTCGCTAACTATAATGTGAGCCGTCGTGTATACGCTGCCGCTGTTCTGTGAAAACGGCAAACTTGTTGAAATCTCTGGTTTTTGCTGCTGGACAGTCACCGGAAGTGAGGTGGTTGGCGATTTCAGCGAGTTGGAGTTTTTGGCAGAACACCGGCAAGTCCCGTGAGCGCCCAGGGGGCTCTATAAAATAATGTATTTTGTGGAATCATTTTTAAAAACGAAAGAACCTGCACATGAAATCTTCATGTAAGAGAGGGGATTACAAGTTTTATCACAAACAACTTTACAATCACTTTAAATTGGTTCTAAAGACAAAAGAAAGTTTTTTTTTTTTTTTTTTTTTACCTGACTGCATTAAGGTAAAAAAAAAAACCTGCATGCAGCTCCCCCTTAAATTTACCAGAGCCCGATCTTGATCTAGCGATGTGCACAAGAGCAGCGGCTCTCTCAGCTCTCTCCCCTCTCATTGGCTCAGACAGCAACAGGAGCCATTGGCTTCTGTTGCTGTAAATTAGCCAGTGAGGCGGAAGGGGGGGGGGGCGAGCCTCACTTCGTGCAAAATCTGGGGCAGCTTGTGCATGGGAGCCAATCTGCTTCTAACTCCAGCTTGTTCAATTTAAAGGAGAAGTCCAAAAAAAAAAAAAAAGTCCAGCCTGAGCGTTTTAGTCTGGGCTTCTCCTCTGTGTCACAGGAGTGCAATTTGTTTTGCACTCCTGTGACCTGTTTTCAGCGGAGAGCGGTCTGAAGTCCGCTCTCTGCTGACGTCATTGCCATCACTCCAGGCACCACGTCGTCCTGACTTCCCAAGTCTGGATCCGCCAGCTGCCTTGATTGATGGCAGTCTCAGCGAGCCGCTGGGACGGCCGCTCCCCGCCCCTCCACAGCTCAGCGCTCCAATGAACGTGGAGGAGCAGAGAGGAGAGACGCTGACTGATAGTCAGCAGCTCTCCTCTCAGGGATCTGTGAAAACCGAGCAATCTGCTATGTTCGTGGCTCGGTTCTCAGTGTAAAGACGGCGGGGGACAAGATGCAGCATCGGTCTGATGCTGCATCCACATAGGCAAGTATGAATCTAAAATAAAAAAAAAAAAAAACATACTTCTCTTTTTAGGCTGGGTTCACACCTTGTCGAATTGGATGTGCGTTTCCCCGCATCCAATTCGCATAGCAGGAGAACATGACCGGCTCTCTATGGAGCTGCTTCACATGTCTCCGGGGCGGTTACGGAGCGCACTGCACAGAAACGCTGTGCGTCTTTGCCTTCGTTTCAGGGCTGAATTCAGGCCAAGATTCTGCCCTGATTCGTCCCTGACATGGAGAACAGAGACGGACAGCGTTGCTGTGCGGTCCGCGGCTGGTTTTCGGTGTGAACCGAGTCTTAAAGGGGTTGTAAAGGTTCACGTTTTTTCACCTTAATGCATTAAGGTGAAAACACATCCGACAATGCCGGCCGCCCCAGCCCCCCCGTTTTACTTACCTGACCCCTCGAAAGTCCCACACTCGCTCCCGACATCCTCTTCGCCGCTCAGCCTGGCCGTTGATTGGCTAGAGTGGATGGATTGAAAGCAGCGCAGCCATTGGTTTGCGCTGCTGTCAGTCACATCCAATGATGCAGCGCGCTGGGGGGCGGGGCCGAGTGATACAGTCAGCGCGCCCGCAAGAACTAAACGCCTTGCGATGGAGCTCGCATGAAGGTGGTTAGTTCTTGCGGGGAGGAGCTGAGACAGCCGCCGAGGGACCCCAGAAGACCAGGTTCGGGGCCACTCTGTGCAAAACGAGCTGCACAGTGAAGGTAAGTATAACATGTTTGTTATTTTAAAAAAAAAAAAAAATACCTTTACAACCCCTTTAAAGCGGAGGTTCACACAAAAATTGAGCCTCCGCTTTTTGGAAACCCCCCCCCCCCCCCGGTGTCATATTTGGCACCTTTCAGGGGGGAGGGGGGTGCAGATACCTGTCTAATACAGGTATTTGCGCCCACTTCCGGGCGTACACTTCCTGTCCCCCCGCGCTGTCTGCTGTCACACACGGGTCCCAGAGACAGCAGGGACTGTTCTGATTGCGCACGCGCAGTAGGGAACCGGGAAGTGAAGCCGCAAGGCTTCATTACCTGATTCCCTTACAGAAGATGGCGGCGGCAGCAGCACCACCCGAGAGCCGAGCGACGGTTCGGCCTCGGGTGCCGACATCGCTGGAACCTGTACAGGTAAGTGTCCTTATTTTAAAAGTCAGCAGCTGCAGTATTTGTAGCTGCTGACATTTTGTTATTTTTTTTTTTTTTTTTTTTTTTAGCAGGACTCCCTCTTTAAAGCGGTTGTATACCCGCTGGCTTTTTTTTTTTTTCCTACACCTGCAAGGGAAAAGGCATAATGAGCTAGTATGCACCGCATACTAGCTCATTATGAGATACTTACCTTAGAACGAGGCGCCGGCATCTCACCCTGTCCACGCTGAGGGAGCTGACATTTCCCCTCGGCGTGTCTTCCGGGTATCGCGGCTCCGGCGCTGTGAGTGGCCGGAGCCGCGATGTCGCATGCGCGCGGGAGACTTCTGTCCGGCAAGCTCCGGAGTTTGCCGGGCTGTCAGCCGAGAATTCCCTGTACGCATGCGCCGCTGCAGTCAGCGGCTCATTGCAAGGGGAATATCTCCTAAACCGTACAGGTTTAGGAGATATTTTTTTTTACCTACAGGTAAGCCTTATTATAGGCTTACCTGTAGGTAAAAGTTAAAAAAAAAGGTTTGACAATAAAACATGAAAGCTGATTGGTTTCTATGCACAGCTGCACCAGATTTTTCACTCTTCACTTTTAGTAAATCAACCCCCCGTTGTCTTCTCATACTGAGACACAGAAGGTCCATTTTATGAATCGCTCGGTCAGGGTTTTCTGTGGCTGGAGATGATCCCTGTTGACGACTTGTGTCTGTAAATTTCTCCCATAGTGCACATGTTGCTCGATATTACAGGATTTGTGGTTCAAAGTGTTGAGTTTTTTGTGTTTTTTATATACAGTGTTTGTGTTCTTTTTGTAACTTTTTTTTATTTTTCTTTACTTTCAGTTTTGGAAATGTACAACAAGTTACAAGTGCAGATGAAAACTAAAAGGTAAGGGTATTTTTTTTTTTTTTTCTTTTTCTAGTAACATATTTAGTATTTGGGTCACCCTCCTTTTTTGACCTTGTAGACTTTGGCATTCCAGGCCTTAAGCCTGTAAACACGATCAGAAAATCGTACGAAAAATACAGATTTCGGAGCGATCGTACGATAATCTGATCGTTAGTACAGAGCTTTTTGAGGGCTAAATAGGACAGTTCATCCAATTTATTATTTGATCGGACATGCATGAATTTTTTTTTTTTTTCGTTTAATCAGTACAGTTGTCGTTCGAAAATGCAATACAAATACATTACAACACATGATGTCTTTTTTTTTTTTTTTTTATTCTATTGTACGAGAATTTTCGTGAACGGTTCGATCTGAGATTAGCATGCAAAAAAAAAAAAAAAACAGACGATCATTCTTCAGATAATCTCATTGTGTGTACCAGGCATTACTATCAGCTATTATCCTCTTCAACACATGCAGCTTCATATTCATTGCTTCTGTATTGCTGCCTATCCACCTGCAGTGGTGCTTCAGCCATCGCTGTTTTTTTTTTTTTTTTTTTTTAAAGCGAAACTTCACTCTCTTAATCAACATTGATGATTTTTAATCCTTATAATGCTAGAATTACTAAATAGGAAGGAAAGTATATCGTATTTACTTGTTAAAGTGGTGTTCCGGCCAAAATTATAATTTTTAAATAAAAATACCCCTATAATACACAAGCTTAATGTATTCTAGTAAAGTTAGTCTGTAAACTAAGGTCTGTTTTGTTAGTTTATAGCAGTAGTTTGTTATTTTATAAAATTACAGCAGGCCGTGGCCATCTTAAGTGTGGGCATCTGAAGCCAGACTGTATTTCTTCCTGGATCTCCTCCTTGCAGATCTCGCACATGCTCAGTACAGCACAAGCAGTGTAATAGGTTTCAGGTCAGGTTTCCATAGCAACGGCAGTTTCAGAGGAAGTTGCCGCCCCTTCCCAGAAGGCATTGCAAACAGGAAATGATGCGATGGGCCGCTGCCAGGGAGGAGGAAGTGAAAAATGAGCACAGCAGATATACAGTAGGTGCTGAGAAAAAAAATAAAAAAATATCCAATTTGTTTACAGTGCACAGTTTAGTGAGGGATGCTGAAGAGTTGTAAAAGTGGGTGGAACTCCACTTTAAAGTGGAAGTAAACCCTCCTGTCATTTTCACCCAAGGAAGCCGCCATCTTGGCCTTTGTTTGATATTCTACTGCCATGAAGCTGCACATATGATCAGTTATGATATCAGCCATTGGATGATTTGACAGTTTGGTTGAGAGCACAACCAATGTGACAGTTGCCATTCCCAGAATGTTTTTTTAACTGCTTCCCGACTGTGTCACGCAGATATACTGTGGCAGAAGGGCAAGTACAGGCAGATTAACGTACCTGTACGTTGCCATGTAAGAGGCGGCTTGCGCGCGCGTGCGCCCGCCGGGAGCTCCGTGAGCGTGATCGATGTCCGCGGGAATACCTGTGATCGTCTGCACATTGTGACAAATTGTAGAAAATTGTGAAAGATCCTCCAAAGAATGTGCATCCAACTCCACACCCAAGTGAGTAAGTAGCCTGCTTACCAGCTATCTGTGACTACTAAAAAGCAGTCTCGCCCAGCACAGGGAAACAAGTCCATTAAAGATGTCTGGAACCACAACTAGGACGATGTCACTCAGAAAATATAAAAGAAAGTGCTTCCATAGTGCAGTACGTTTAAAAATCCAATTTAATACAATAAGTGGGTTGCACGTACAAGATATATGATGTAGCGGAGGCAATACAGCAATGTGTCTCATCAGTGAGGTCAGCGGCGTCTCCTCAGGCTTTGGTTCGCTTCCTATTCCATTTGCCCATCAAAATCTTGAAAAAAAAACGTGAGGACGTCACTGTCTTAGGCTCCACCCTACGCGTTTCGTCACTATCAGACGTCGTCTGGGGATTGGCCTGGTCAAATTCTTGCTTTTCTAGCGCAGAGTTAGCCCACCCGGGTTTCCTTTTTTTTGCATTCCTCCAGAGGTTGCTAGGCTTTCCTTGAGCAATGGGCAATTTCTGCCACTTAGATAAGTTACCATTAACACTTGATCTTTTTAGCTATCTGTCAGGGTCCTTTCATACAGTATATCCGTTTTCACGGACTCCACTTGCTCGGGGGAGGGGGGGATTGAGGAGCGCCCTGTTGAGATCCCCGTTGAGCAGGAAGTTGCAAACAGCGGTTATCCTCTTTCCCCTGGGGAAACCCTCACCATGTAGGGGTCATTTTCTAATCCAGCACCCATTTAATGCCCATATGTGTTCAGAAATATGCAGTAATGATACAAGTGTAGCTCTATCTAATGGTAGAACTTTCTGTTGAGTTTGGATTCACACTTATGCGATGCGAATGGGTGCGATTCTCATGCAGATTTTTGCTGGCATTCAGTTGCGATTTTTGCATTGCGATTTGTGCTAAAGGCAGTGTGATTGTAATGCGACTGGATTGGGTGCAGCTGCGATTTCTGCGAGGGGGGGGGACATATGTAAAAATCTACACAGAAAAAGCAGTATTCGCACACATCTGATCTAGGGCTGCAACTAACGATTATTTTCATAATCAAATAGTTGGCTGATTTATTGTTTCGATTAATCGGTTAATAACCTTAAAAAAGGTGTAGTGTATAATTTAGTTAATATGTAAAGTTTAAAAAAAAGGCAATTTATTCTTAAATATATATGCAGTGGTAAATATAAATAACCAACTATATCCTATATCTTTAATTCACTCTGAGAATAAAGGACAGAAGAGATATATTGTATCTACTATTAGAGGTCATATATACTGTATATACTATTAGAGGACATATACTGGATATACTATAAGAGGAGATATACTGTATATACTATAAGAGGCGATATACTGTATCTACCATTAGAGGAGATATAAACTGTATCTACTATAAGAGGCGATATATACTGTATCTACTATAAGAGGCGATATACTGTATATACTATAAGAGGAGATATATACTGTATCTACTGTAAGAGGTGATATACTGAATATACTTTGAGGAGATATACTGTATATACTATAAGAGGCGATATACTGTATATACTATAAGAGGCGATATACTGTATATACTATAAGAGGCGATATATACTGTATATACTATAAGAGGCGATTCATACTGTATATACTATAAGGTGATATATACTGTATATACTATAAGAGGCGATTCATACTGTATATACTATAAGGTGATATGTACTGTATCTACTATAAGAGGCGATATATACTGTATCTACTATAAGAGGCGATATATACTGTATCTACTATAAGAGGCGATATATACTGTATCTACTATAAGAGGCGATATATACTGTATCTACTATAAGAGGAGATATATACTGTATCTACTATAAGAGGTGATATATACTGTATATACTATAAGAGGCGATATACTGTATATACTATAAGAGGAGATATATACTGTATATACTATAAGAGGCGATATATACTGTATATACTATAAGAGGAGATATATACTGTATCTACTGTAAGAGGTGATATACTGAATATACTTTGAGGAGATATACTGTATATACTATAAGAGGCGATATACTGTATATACTATAAGAGGCGATATACTGTATATACTATAAGAGGCGATTCATACTGTATATACTATAAGGTGATATATACTGTATATACTATAAGAGGCGATATACTGTATATACTATAAGAGGAGATATATACTGTATATACTATAAGAGGCGATATATACTGTATATACTATAAGAGGCGATATATACTGTATCTACTATAAGAGGCGATATATACTGTATCTACTATAAGAGGCGATATATACTGTATCTACTATAAGAGGAGATATATACTGTATCTACTATAAGAGGAGATATATACTGTATCTACTATTAAGAGTTTGAATCTGGTAAATATCAGACTCAGAGATCAAATTTTTTTTATTTAAAAGAAAAAAAAAAGTTAGACTTTTTTTGCAGATTTTCAAACAGAACTGTAATATATTATATGCTGGCCATACAAAAACAATGTCTTTCATTTTAAGAACGTTCGTTCGATTTTCTAATCGTTAGTGGGGTCAAATCAACGTTTGTTTTGAACCGCAATGATGGGAAAATTTAGAAATAGAAAACTTCTTGGTCAAAGGAATTTTCAGACAGTGGATGTGGTTTTCGTTTGGAAATTATGTTGGTTTTAAAAACAGAATGTTAAAAACAAGTGAAAATTTCAAACATTCTTTCATTCAGCGAATGTACAAAGATTTTTTCGTCTGAATATTCTCGTCTGAAAAATTGATCGGTGTGGCCAGCATAAGGCTCAGTACACACCTATGCAGTTTTGCTTTTGATCTGTTTCTGCAGTGCGTTTTTGTTCTTTTGCGCACATGTTTTTGCTGCAATTTGCGTTTTTGCATATTTTTTTTATGCCTTTTTTTTTTTTTTTGGGCAATTTGTTGTTGGGCAGATTAAAAAGAAAAACACAAATTGCTGAAAAAAAAAACGCTCTACATGTTTTTCTGCAGCTTCTCCATTGAAGTCTATTGAATCAAAAAAAGCACCGTTTTGCGTTTAAAAAAAGTCCCTGACCCTTTCCAGCTGAAAAAAGCATCGATGTGAACGTTAAATGAACTGTAGTGGGTTTCTGCAAAAGGCACCAAAAACCACATAGGTGTGAACCAGGCCTAAGACATTTAGTAACATAATGGGGGTTAAAAAAAAAAAAAAAAAAAGAGCAAATAATCGCTACTGTAAGGGGTTCATTTTTTTTTTTTATTGTGCAACAATAATATTTACAGTATTTGCTCTTTTTGTACTCTAAAGGGCTAATTTTTTTTTTTTAACCCCGTTATGTTACTGGCCGATTAATCGATTATGAAACTAGTAATCTATTAATTTCATAATCGATTAGTTGTCGATTAATCGATTAGTTGTTTCGGCCCTAATCTGAACACAAGATGCGATTTCATGTCGGTTTCCATTGATGTCTATGGAGCGGAAAATCGCACCGCAATGCAGTAAACCCGCACAGGACCCTTTTTTGTTGCCGCATCGTGTTCACATAGCAATGCATAGATGTGGACAACCGTCATTGAACACAATGTGTTTTTATGGATGACATGCGAATCTCGGCTTTTTGTAACGCATCAAGTTCGCATTAGTGTGAACCGGCACTTGAGGTCATGGTATATCCCTATAAGTCTAGAAGTATCAATAATGTATATTTATCACCACTACTCTCTAGGATAAAATACACATGTATACTCTGAAAGGTGGTGACAAGCAAGGATGCATGTCGGACACATTATGCTTTAGAATTAGTAATGATGAGTATTCAAAGTATGTGTAAACCCATTACTAAATCTCACACGAGCTTTAAAGTGGTTGTAAACCCTCAAATATACCCACTGAAGTGATATGCTCCGCTCATACACAGATATGAAACAAATCCTTCTACATAAGTTGTACAGGTTTATCCGCAGCCCTCTTACCTCTCTAGCAGGGGTCTCCAAACTTTCTAAACAAAGGGCCAGTTTATTGTCTCTCAGACTTTGAGGGCCGGATTGTGGCCAGACCCTGTGAACATTTTCATGGCATTGGAGTAAACCTTGCTACATGGCCATCGTTGGTATCATAGGCAGGAATAGTGAACCATTATTGGCGTCAGTGGGAGAAATGCCCCATTATTGGCGTCAGTGGGAGAAATGCCCCATTATTGGCGTCGGTGGGAGAAATGGTGCCCCATTATTGGCGTCGGTGGGAGAAATGGTGCCCCATTATTGGCGTCGGTGGGAGAAATGGTGCCCCATTATTGGCGTCGGTGGGAGAAATGGTGCCCCATTATTGGCGTCGGTGGGAGAAATGGTGCCCCATTATTGGCGTCGGTGGGAGAAATGGTGCCCCATTATTGGCGTCGGTGGGAGAAATGGTGCCCCATTATTGGCGTCAGTGGGAGAAATGGTGCCCCATTATTGGCGTCGGTGGGAGAAATGGTGCCCCATTATTGGCGTCGGTGGGAGAAATGGTGCCCCATTATTGGCGTCGGTGGAAGAAATAGTGCCCCATTATTGGTGTCAGATGGCAGAATAGTGTCTCATGTCAGTGGGAGGAATAGTGCCCCAAGGGCCAGATAAAGGCTAGCAAAGGACTGCATCCGGCCCCTGGGCCGCAGTTTTGAGACCCCAGGCCTTCTCATCCAACATCAGTGCCTGACCTCACAAATGTGCTTCTGGAAGAATGGTTAAACATTCCCATAGACACACTCCTAAACCTTGTGGAAAACCTTCCCAGAAGAGTTGAAGCTGTTATAGGTGCAAAGGGTGGGCCAACTCAATATTGAACCCTACAGACTAATGCCCCGTACACACGATCGGACATTCCGACAACAAAATCCATGGATTTTTTCCGACGGATGTTGGCTCAAACTTGTCTTGCATACACACGGTCACACAAAGTTGGGAGAAAATCCGATCATTCTGAACGCGGTGACGTAAAACACGTACGTCGGGACTATAAACGGGGCAGTGGCCAATAGCTTTCCTCTCTTTATTTATTCTGAGCATGCGTGGCACTTTGTGCGTCGGATTTGTGTACACACGATCGGAAATTCCGACAACGGATTTTGTTGTCGGAAAATTTTATATCCTGTTCTCCAACTTTGTGTGTCGGAAACTCCGATGGAAAATGTGTGATGGAGCCCACACACGGTCGGAATTTCCGACAACAAGGTCCTATCACACATTTTCTGTCGGAAAATCCGACCGTGTGTACGGGGCATTAGTCTGGGATGCCATTAAAGTTCATGTGCGTGTAAAAGCAGGCGCCCCAATACTTTTGGTAATTTATAATTTGGTTAAATACTGTATCTTTTAGTGCGAATTGGCAGAAATCTTTCTAAATGGATCTTTCTGCTCCATGCACAAGTTTTACATAGAATTAGAGGAAAGGGAAATAATGGTGCAATGTCTGACCATACATTAAAGCAGCAATCAAAATAAGTGTTAATATCATAAAAATATATCCTATAAGAATATATAAAGAATATATATAAAATAAATATATATTTAAAAAAAGTTTGGTGTGTATATGTATGTATGTGTATATATATATATATATATATATATATATATATATATATATATATATATATATAATGTGTATATTATATATACTACAGTATCTCGCAAAAGTAAGTACACCCCTCACATTTTGTAAATATATTATTGTATCTTTTCATGTGACAACACTGAAGAAATGACACTTTGCTACAATGTAAAATAGTGAGTGTACAGCTTGTATAACAGTGTAAATTTGTTGTCCCCTCAAAATAACTCAACACACAGCCATTAATGTCTAAACCACTGGCAACAAAAGTAAGTACACCTCTAAGTGAAAATGTCCAAATTGGGCCCAGAGTGTCAATATTTTGTGTGTCCACCATTATTTTTCAGCACTGCCTTAACCCTCTTGGGCATGGAGTTCACCAGAGCTTCACAGGTTGCCACTGGAGTCCTCTTCCACTCCTCCACCTTCCATTTGAGGATACCCCACAGATGATCAATAGGGTTTAGGTCTGGAGACATACTTGGCCAGTCCATCACCTTTACCTTCAGCGTCTTTAGCAAGGCAGTGGTCGTCTTGGAGGTGTGTTTGGGGTCGTTATAATGTTGGAATACTGCCCTGCGGCCCAGTCTCCGAAGGGAGGGGATCATACTCTGTTTCAGTATGTCACAGTACATGTTGGAATTTATGGTTCCCTCAATGAACTGTAGCTCCCCAGTGCCGGCAGCACTCATGCAGCCCCAGACCATGGCACTCCCACCACCATGCTTGACTGTATGCAAGACACACTTGTCTTTGTACTCCTCACCTGGTTGCCGCCACACACGCTTGACACCATCTAAACCAAATACGTTTATCTTGGTCTCACCAGACCACAGGATATGGTTCCAGTAATACATGTCCTTAGTCTGCTTGTCTTCAGCAAACTGTTTGCGGGCTTTCTTGTGCATCATCTTTAGAAGAGGCTTCCTTCTGGGACGACAGCCATACAGACCAATTTGATGCAGTGTGCAGCATATGGTCTGAGCACTGACAGGCTGACCCCCCAACCCTTCAACCTCTGCAGCAATGCTGGCAGCACTCATACATCTATTTCCCAAAGACAACCTCTGGATATGACGCTGAGCACGTGCACTCAACTTCTTTGGTGGACCATGGCGAGGCCTGTTCTGAGTGGAACCTGTCCTGTTAAACCTCTGTATGGTCTTGGCCACCGTGCTGCAGCTCAGTTTCAGGGTCTTGGCAATCTTCTTATAGCCTAGGACATCTTTATGTATAGCAACAATTCTTTTTTTCAGATCCTCAGAGAGTTCTTTGCCATGAGGTGCCATGAAGAACTTCCAGTGATCAGTGTGAGAGAGTGAGAGCGATAACACCAAATTTAACACACCTGCTCCACATTCACACCTGAGACCTTGTAACACTAACAAGTCACATGACACCGGGGAGGGAAAATGGCTAATTGGGCCCAATTTGGACATTTTCACTTAGGGGTGTACTCACTTTTGTTGCCAGTGGTTTAGACATTAATGGCTGTGTGTTGAGTTATTTTGAGGGGACAGCAAATTTACACTGTTATACAAGCTGTACACTCACTACTTTACATTGTAGCAAAGTGTCGTTTCTTCAGTGTTGTCACATGAAAAGATTGAATAAAATATTTACAAAAATGTCAGGGGTGTACTCACTTTTGTGAGATACTGTATGTGTGTGTGGAGAGAGTCCCAGCAATGAGAAATAGGGAGTAAAAATTAAAATTCAAATGGTTTGCGCCAGCGGAAGCTCCCTTGGGAGTAGAAGCAAATACTCTGAAAGACAAATGGAGAAAAGACAAGGTGCGTAAGTTGTGAGTAGCTACTTGGCCACCTTTTTAGTATATTTCCATTAAAACTGTTCTTATATACTGCACTTAGAACAGTTTTAATGGAAATATACTAAAAGGTGGCCAAGTAGCTACTCACAACTTACGCACCTTGTCTTTTCCCCATTACATAGAATTAGAACCTGCCCTGTTCCTTGCTTTGTTGCTCACCATGGTCTAGACCAGTGATGGTGAACCTTGGCACCCCGGATATTTTGGAACTACGTTTCGGATGATAATCATGCACTCTGCAGTGTAGTTGAACATCATGGGAAATGTAGTTCCAAAACATCTGGGGTGCCAAGGTTCACCATCACTGGTCTGCGTGCAAAACTAATTACGGACACCCTTTCGCTGGATCAGGATCGTTCGTGGTTGCCGGCAGACTTTGCCAGCCTATTGAGCTTTCAATTACAGGCTTATGGCAGCGGCCATAGTGTGTCCGACTGGATACTTGTGCCCATAAGTTGCTGACCCTTGGCATAGACAGTCCAATGATTGCAAACATTGTTCCCAGTTTGGAGTAGAACGTGTGATTTTTGCCATATCTGTACCCCCAGAGGTTGATCACGAAGACCTGGGGATGTCGAAGACCCTCTATAGCAAAGATTTGCCAACTTGTAAAAACTCCTGGCGAGAGGGCCAAATGGTTTTTCATCTCCATGGAGCACCATGGATGATAAAACTATGGAGTGTGATAATGGTGGTCAAATCTCAGCAGGTTGGGATTGGGTAGATATCTCCTCTCCTGTGGTTTAGGGGATGTTTTTACGGGGCACCTCCAGAGACGGGCGCACGCACAGCGCTATCGCCTCTTTTTCACGCACACCGAAGCGTCAAGCTGCCAGCTTCAGGCGCAGTTCCTTTTGTGTCGAAATCTCCCATCCAGCAAAATCCTTCAACAAACACAGGCCCTGCCAAAGCAAACAATAAAGTTCACACAGTGGAACCCCTTGAATGCAGTTTGCGGTTTAGAAGTCAGTGTTTAAAACCTGTGTAATCAGATCGCACCTAATCTGCCCTGTCAGGCCGCTCGCTGCGATATTTACATACCAAATGGTTTTAGGCTACTGTAAAGGGCGCCCCGTGCCAAAAGCCTTTCATTCCCTGCTCGGACGGCTTCTTTCAGCACCCTCTGACTTATTTACACATGGCTGCCGCTGCTGGTGCTGCTTGCGGCTCACACAATCATCTGAAACCTTCTGGTTTTTCTAGCCCGGGGGCGGCTATAAGCCGTGACCGCTGCGTGATCTTTAAATAAACTCGTTTCCTATTGAAGGACAAGTCTCGTGCAAACACAGTCTAAATGTTATTCCTGACCCTTTCTAAAGAGAGAGAACTCCTTCCAACCACACCAGCCAAAACAAATAATTAAAGTATTTGAGGAGGTAAAAAAAAAAAGTGAAATCGAAGTAAAGTCAGATTTTTTTTGTATGGTTAACCCTTTGCTAGCATTGGCGTATGATCACAGCCTGAGCTTCAAAAAGTGCAGTTAAGAAACGTAGTGTCTGCTTTTATTCCAATGAGCACAAAGACTAATGATGGCAAAATAAAGGGAAACAATTTTTTAGAGCAACTCCAAAATATACGTGAGCCCCCCCCCCCCCCCCCCCCCCAGCCCTCTCTAACACCCATTCTCCCTAGTACCCATTTCCCCCCCTAGCCTTCCCTAGCACCCATTTCCCCCCGCCTTCCCTTGCACCTATTTCCCTCTAACCGTCCCTTGCACCCGTACCCCCCAGCCTTCCCTAGCAACCATTCCCCCAGCCTTGCCTAGCACCAATCCATCCCCCCCTCACCACAGCCTTCCCTAGCGCCTATTCCTCCCAGCCCTCCCTAGCATCCATTTTCCCCCTCTCTAGCGCCCATCTCAACCCCCCATATGGGTAGGTACCTGCTCCTAATTATGCAACTTTCCCTCATATTTTCTCCCCACCCACTCCTCCCTAGCATCCATTTTCTCCCCACCCAGCCCTCCCTAGCTCCCATACCTCCACCCAACCCAGCCCTCCCTAGCTCCAGTTCCTTCACCCACCCCAACCCTCCCTAGCTCCCGTTCCTTCACCCACCCCAACCTCCCCTAGCTCCCGTTCCTCCACCCACCCCAACCCTCCCTAGCTCCCATTCCTTCTCCCACCCCAACCCTCCCTAGCTCCCATTCCTCCATCCACCCAGCCCTCCCTAGCATCCATTTTCTCCCCACCTAACCCTCCCTAGCTCCTATATCTCCACCCAACCCAACCCTCCCTACTGTAGCTCCCATTCCTCCACCCAACCCAACCCTCCCTACTGTAGCTCCCATTCCTCCAGTCTCCCTGGCTCCCGTTCCTCCGCCCACCCCAGCCCTCCCTAGCTCCTGTTCCTCCGCCCACCCCAGCCCTCCCTAGCTCCCGTTCCTCCGCCCACCCCAGCCCTCCCTAGCTCCCGTTCCTCCGCCCACCCCAGCCCTCCCTAGCTCCCGTTCCTCCACCCACCCCAACCCTCCCTAGCTCCCGTTCCTCCGTCCACCCCAACCCTCCCTAGCCCTCCCTAGCTCCCGTTTCTCTACCCTCCCCAACTCCTGTTCTTCCACCCACCCCAACCCTCCCTAGCTCCGTTCCTCCACCCACCCCAACCCTCCCTAGCTCCGTTCCTCCACCCAACCCTCCCTAGCTCCCTTTGCTCCTCCCTCCCTAGCTTCTGTTCCTCCACCCACCCCAACCCTCCCTAGCTCCCGTTCCTCGATGGCACTCCCTAGGGCCCATGTCCCAGCAGGGTGCCCCCCCCCTCCATTCCGCCCTAGCACCCATTTCACCACCACAGCCCTCCCTAGCTTCCATTCCTCACTTGGCCACCTTAGTGCTCATGTCCCAGGAGGCTGCTCACCACCCCATCCCTAGCGCCAATTCCACCCACCACCCCTAGCCCTCTCTAGCACCCATTCCACCACCATAGCCCTCCCTAGCTCCTATTTAATTTTATATCCTTTGTGGCCATTGGGGAATTTATTTAAATGACTGTCAGCTAGAAGCTTTGTGAATGCTGTAAAAGCTTGCTGTGCACACTACTCCTATACAAGCTAAAGCATTGTGTACACGTCCTTGGGGGGGGTTTGGTGTGATAACCATAGACACAGTGGTCAGGTCCATTAAGGTGAGTCACATGAGCAACATTGGTATGTCCAGATACTGCAAACAGGCAGAAGCATTCCCATTGGTTTCTGGTAGACAGCAGTGCTTTTATGGCCAACCTATCAGAACAATGCAGTCTGGGCACTTACTGCTTAGGAGAGAGATTGCCATGATACACCAATAGGCACCAGGGAGATTCTACAGACTTCTGTACAGTATATAATGTAAATACTGGACGACAAAATGATGGCTACAGCAAAAAGAGTCAACATTTCAATAAGTAAACGCGTGTGCCCACTTAAATTGGTTCTTCACCCTGTTTGAAAAAAAATTGGATCAGACCGGAAGTGGGGGCAGATATCTGTCAAAATCGGGAACCCGCCCCCCCCAAAAAAAGTCCCAAAAACAGAAGATGATGGGGGGAATGAAAAATTCCAGTATATATGCTATAACTTAATGGAAACCAATCAATATACACTTACTGGGATTTTTTTTTTTTTATCAAAAACGTAGCAAAATTTTGGCCAAGATTTATGAAGAATTTTGATGTTTTTTTAGCACAAAGTAAAACAATTTTTTTTTTTTTCTCTCAAAATGTTTAGTCCTTTTTGATTTATATATCGCAAAAAATAAACGGTGATCAAATACCATCAGAGAAGGCTCTTTTTGTGGGAAGATAATATAAATTTCATTTGGGTACAGTGTTGCATGACCGTGCAATTACCAGATAAAGTAGCGCAGTACTAACTAGTAGAAAACGGCCTGGTCATAAAGGGGGTAAAATCTTCCGGAGGTCATGGGGTTAAGGACTAAAAACAGTTGCTATTTGTTTTTGTTTTTTCTTTCTTTTGACCAATGAGTGCAGTTGTGGTGTGCACAGCAGCAGTGACGCATGTTTTCAGCTCCATAAAGTTTAGGCTATTGTAGACCATATAGACAGGACATGTGTGTATACAGAACTGTAATTCTGCTCTTTCAATATCTTCCTTTTGTAGTCACCCAGTCAGATGCTGCATGCACAGAGTCTAGGTTATGATGAGTCACGAGCCCTAGTGAAAGAGCACATCCCTGGCATTCATGTAGACGAGCATGTTCCCACCCTGCTGGCCACTGGATGGTGCAGACTTGTGCTGTGCCGATCGTTTTGCTTGACTGTACAATTTCAAAAGGAGGTCTGATAGAATGTAAGTAAGCAACTGATGGGCAGACTGCATTGCCAAAGACTATACCATGCAGTGTCCAGCTCTTTCTCTGGAACATGCACGTTTAAAGGGTGTCCAGGATTGTGTCCTTTCACAGCTGTAGCTACAGGAATGAGCTGAGGCTATACACACAAAGTAAGAAAAATTACAACAATACTAAAACAGAGTTTTGAATTGGTGATTAATGCTCTTTATACCTAAAGCGATTGTAAAGGCAAGTTTTTGTTTTTTCCTGTAAAAAATAACAAACATGTTACCTGCTCTGTTGCAGTGGATTTGCACAGAGCAGCCTGGATCCTCCTCTTCTCGGGTCCCTCTTCTGTGCACCTGGCCCCTCCCTTCTGTTCAGTGCCCCCACAGTAAGCAGCTTGCTATGGGGGCACCCGTGCCAAGTCACAGCTCTTTTGTGTCCATTCAGACACGGAGCCCGGCCCCGCCCCCTCTCTCCCCTGATTAGCTAGCTGACTTTAATAGCAGTGACAAGCAATGGCGCCGCTGCTGTGTCTCAGCCAATCAGGAGGGAGGATCTCGGACGGCTGAGACACTCGTGGACGTCGCTGGACAGAGAGGGACCTCAGGTAAGTGTTAGGGGGGCTGAGGGGGGGAGCTGCACACAGAAGGCTTTTTATCTTAAAGCGGAAGTAAACTCTGATGGGTTTTACTTCCTCTGTCGTTCCCTGCAAAGTAAAAGCATAATGGGCTAGTATGCATCGCTCGGGGCTCACAGCTCCTTCTACTGGCCTTTAGAAGGAGCTGTGAACCCCGAGCGCGTAGCCTGTACTATCCCTGTACCATCCCCAACACCAGCCTGGACGCTTGCCGTGCATCAGTGACGTCATTTTCACTTCCGCGCTCCAGAGTGGTCAGCGTGGAGCTTTCCATGCACTGGATGCAGCGGTTCAGCCTGTGTACAGACTCCACACCCAGACGCCTGAAGGAATAAGATCCGAGCCGGAAACAAGATAACAGCACATCCCAGGACACTTCCCATCTCAAAGAAACATTTCCACCCTGCGAACCAGTAAGTGTAATTTTTTACACTAACTTTGATTCTTGTATAAATAAGCTACCACATTTGGCACCTCCACACCCCTCCTTTTCTCAACATTGATTATCAACCGAGGTAATGGACACCCTCCGAGGATGGCTGCCTCCTCATTCCAGAATTTACCTGCCTTATGTTAATGTGCTATTATAGCTACCATTGTACTATTTACTATAGACATCACATCTTACGGAACGCCGGAAACCCCCCCTCTTTTGTTCCCCGCTGGTGGAAGCGTCCATCTTCACCCCTCTTTCTTCTGGGGCCGCGAACTCCGGCTCTGTGACTGGCCGGAGCCGCGTGACGTCACTCCCGCGCATGCGCACGGGAGCCACCAATCACAGCACATACGAGTGAAGAACTGGCACGGAGGTCAGTTTCTTCACAGCGCATGCGCCAATGACATCGGCGCACTACAAGGTAGATATCTCCTAAACGGCACATGTTTAGGAGATATTTCCACTACCTATAGGTAAGCCTTATTCTAGGCTTACTTATAGGTAAAAGTAATGCAGGAGGGTTTACAACCATTTTAATGCATGGGATGCATTAAGATAAAAAAAAAAAACCTTCTGTCTTTACAATCCCTTTAAAGAAGAATTCCAGGTATGGATATTGCACACAATATGTTACATTGGTCCAGCTTGGACCAATTTAATTATGTATATACCATACCTGGCCGATCCCGATCTCTGTAGTAGACACCAGCTACTCCAGTGATAGCCACTCGTTTCTAGGTCCCATGCCAAGCGGCCGCAATTGCTATATTCTGAACAAGGGGTGCTTCTTGGCCTGGGCACCATTAGATGAGGTGGAAAGGTAATTCTTTCATGTTACTGCCAGCAATCTAATGAGCTGGTAACCTCCCGTGCTTCACTCTCATCAGTTGCATTGTTCCTGGTTCTCTCTGTGGACACCAGAAACCCTTCCATCTATGTTATGGAGAGCAGGAGAAGGAAAGGTATTCTGTAGTCCTGTCCTGACACAGGAAACGTGTTACCGGTAGAATCTGGTGAACACGAAAAGTCTAGGGGGCTTGTTCACACCAGAGCGCGGTCCTATACCTGGTGTGAACCGGCCCTTAAGATGAAAATTGTAATTTTAAAAATTGTGTACCCTTCTCTAGTTCTGGAATTGTAACGGATGTGGTCTTGATTTTCTTCTTCCCTTATGTAGACATTACCCCGCACTGAAGACTTTGGAACAGCTGGAGCACACTTACCTGCCTCAGGTTAGTCACTACCGTTTCTGCCAGGTCATGGTGGACAACATCCCGAAACTACGTGAGGAGATCAAAGAGGTGTCCATGTCCGACCTGAAGGACTTCCTGGAAAGCATCCGCAAGCACTCCGAAAGGATTGGAGAGTTCGCCATGAAGCAGGTGAGGAGAAACTCAACTCTAAACATGACAGGGCCTCATTCTGGGGGAGATTTGCTAATGCTAGAGAGAGTGCAAAATCTGGTGCAGCTCTTCATAGAAACCAATCATCTTCCAGGTTTTATTGTCAAAACTTAAAAGAACAAGCTGAAGTTAGAAGCTGATTGGCTACAGCTGCACTAGATTTTGCTCTCTCTCAGTTTTAGTAAATCAACCCCTCTGTGTGTCCTGTCTGCATCTCTCAATACGCTGTGCAGTTGTAGATGAAGCCTCAGTCTTTCTGTGTAAATAAAGTGACTCTTAAAATGTCCTATAAGGTCTGTAAAGATATAAAACGTTGTAATGCCCCCTGCACTAGACGACATGGTATACTCGCCTCTCCAGCAGTCCATGTCCCCTCTACCCCTGCTCTGAGTGCTGCACACCCCCTTTACCCCAACATTTTGTAGAGCGCGAGCCACTTAAAGCGGAGTTCTACCCAAAAATGGAACTTCTGCTTTAAGAGAAGGTGACCCCCTGGCATGTCATTTTTTTTTTTTTTTGGGGGGGGGGGGGGGGGGGGGTTGTCATTCAACACAGAGCTCTGTACACAGTGAACGATCAGTATTTTTCACCTCTGCTTTGAGAAACTTAGAGAACAGTTAGTAAAAGCAGTACTCGTTACACACACTTTTAACCCTTTAATCACTCTAGATGTTAAACCCTTCCCAGCCAGTGTCATTAGTCCAGTGTCAGTGTATAGTATTAGCACTGATCACTGTATTAATGTCACTGGTGATGTCTGTGGCGGTTAGTCCCCCCCCAGCGTCCGTTTTTGTCAGATTGACCGCCTCAGTATTGCAGTCCCGTTAAATGTCACTGACCACTTTCCAATCAAAGACATGTAGCAGAATACATTTTGGCCAACATTTTTTGAAGAAATATATTTTGGATTTTTTTTTTCCAGATCTGTTTTATAGCAGAGAGTAATGTTTCTACTGCAAAAAAACAAACAAACAAAAAAAAAGCCCTAGTGATGGTCAAATTCCTCCAAAAGAAAGCTCTTTTTGGGGGGGAAAAAAGTTATATAAATTTTATTTCTGTATTATTATTTTTATACAGGGTTTATATAGTGCCAACAGTTTGCACAGTGCTTTATAACATGAGGGCAGACAGTACAGTTACAATACATTTCAATACAGGGGGGATCAGACAGCGTTGCATGACTGTGCAATTGTCCGTTAAAGTAACGCAGTGCTGTATAGCAAAAAAAATGGTCTGGTCATGAAGGGGGGTAAATCTTCCAGAGGCCAAGTGGATATCAGATATATATATATACGCTCTATTTGTGTGAAACAAATAATAGAACATTTGTTTGGGTACAGTGTCGCATGACTGCGCAATTACCAGATAAATTGGCACAGTGTTGAATAGTAAAAAAATGCCCTGGTCATGAAGGGGGTAGCTCAAATGGGTAATACAGACTTTCAAACTGTCAGAAACCATGAAATTAGGCCGAGACAGAAGTACAGTTAAATCACACTTGTTTAATTATAAACGTAAAAAGAACAAATGTAGTCAAAACATAGCCAAAGTTCAGTAACCGGAACGCATAGTCAGCCAAGCCAGAAGTCAGGGATCAATGTAGTGGAACAGCAAGCAGGATCTGGAGCCAGAAGGGATGTCAGCAAAGCCAGTCTTGAACAGGATCGCAGGAGAAAGTTTCTGTGATGTTGACCAAGGAGAAGGCAGAGCTCCTCTGGGCTGGATGGCTTAAGTCAGCAGGACTGACGAGCAGGATATCATCAACAGCTGAGTAACTGTGAGGAGATAGGAGCTGACCATTAGCCGACAGCTGAGTGGCCAGCTCTGAGAAGGAAGGGCTGAGCTCAGCCCTGACACAAACCAAAGAGCACTGGTAACCAGTCCTCTCTCTAGCCAAACACACCTGGAACACCTCACTCTGAGTGACAACCCCTGAGTACAACATTGTCTCCTCAACTGTTCCCCTTAAAGGGACAACAATTAAATATCGGGGAAATGTACCTGACATCCAGGACACATTCCCATGTCCTGTACAAAAGGGACAAAACAACTTCCTGTTCTGGATCATGCCCCTATACAAAGATGGCCGCCTCCATAGAAGGACATGGGGCATGGTAGGTCAGTAACGGGGAAAATTTCAGCTGCAGGGATGCCACAGGCAGTACTGGGGATCAATCCTTTTGTCCGTTGCCTGCCTTTTCTTGGCACAGCTTCCGGAGCTCAGGTCCATTTTAACACAGCCAGTTGGCTAGTTGTCCCCAACCGGTTGGGTAGATGCCTCCTCTAGGTTTAGTTTTTTGATCATGGTATAACAACCCTGAGATCCTACAAGTCTTGTCTACTCTTGAATATTTATGCTTTTCAGCATAGAGGCAACTATAAAATTGGAACATGTATTCTAGATTTTAGGAAGAACTTGGAGTATTTTTTTTTTTTTTTTGTTGTCTGTTAAAACCCAGTGCTAGACTCTCCATGCTTTTGAAGATGTTTTGTTATATAAAAAAAATTTCGTGCCACATGTAGAAGTGTCACATAAAACTTGTTTGGGCGCCTTGAATAACCCAACAGCAGAACTTCAAATGGAATTCTATGAAGAGTTATATGAAGTTCTCCACTTGCATGCATCGTGGCTCCCCTCTACTTCTCATTTTCATCATAGAAAGAAAATTTTTGACAGTTAGAACATTTTGTCTTGATATTGAATGACTTGAAGTCTGCATGCAATTGTTCAGGGTATAACCGGTTGACCCGACACATCCCCATATGTGCTTTTCTGGGTAATTTTGTAGTCTTTGGCACACATTTCTTTGGTAAGGAACTCATGAAAAAAGCCTTTTGTATCAGGCAAATTTATGAATGAACCAGATTAGGGGTCGAGTGTTGCAGCCAAGAATAACCCCGAAAAATTATCGGATCAAGTTGGCCTCTGGAGAGCTGAAAACCTGCAGCCTGTTCTTGTCTTACACAGCTGGACGCCAACCCTGGCTTCTGCTGCCTTGTGACATAACCTGTCAGTGCGGAGACTTAATAGCTAGCAATCTCTTGGAATGCCCAAGGTCCTCGGTCTTATCATTTTATTTATTTTCTCAGCTTTCTCATGCTTTTTCTTGGCTGGGAAGAACCTTTTCTTGTCCAGATACAACACGGGCGTCACGGATGTTAAAGGCTGAGCAGCTTGGCCGTAATCGAGAACATGAGGGGGTGTAAGATAATCTGGTAATCGGACATGGCTTGCGCTGAGGTGTGATGGTTCCAGTGATGATCTGCGAGTTCAGTAGTTGGAGCGAATGTGGCCTCTTCCATGTCCATTCAGTCTTGGACTCGTTTACACCACTTTGCACAAGCGGTTTTGTGCATTGCATTAAGCAGCCCATTCAAATGAATGTGCTGCAATACACCTCAATATGCAGAAAGCCAGGATCGTGGTTGAGGCTATAAACATTATTATTACTATACAGGATTTATATAGCGCCAACAGTTTACGCAGAGCTTTACAATATAAAAAGGAGACAATACAGTTATAATACAATAAAATACAAGAGGATTAAGAGGGCCCTGCTCAGAAGAGCTTACAATCTAATAGGGTGGGGCAGGTGGTACAAAAGGTTGTAACTATGGGGAATGAGCTAATGGAAGTGGTAGGAGATTAGTTGGAGACGTGATAGGCTTTCCCGAAGAGATGAGTTTTCAGGGATCGCCTGAAGGTAGCAAGAGTAGGGGGATAGCCGGACCGGTGGAGGTAGCGAGTTCCAGAGGATGGGAGAGGCTCTGGAGAAATCCTGGAGACGAGCATGGGAGGAGTAGACGAGAGAGCTTGAGAGTAGGAGGTCTTGAGAAGAGCGGAGGGGACGATTTGGGTGATATTTGGAGACAAGATTGGTGATGTAGCTCGGGGCAGAGTTGTGAATGGCTTTGTATGTTGTGGTTAGTATTTTGAATTTAATTTGCTGGGTGATTGGGAGCCAGTGTAGGGATTGGAGGAGAGGGTTGGCAGACACTGAGCGGTTGGTAAGATGGATAGGTCTGGCAGCAGCATTCATGATAGACTGAAGAGGGGAGGAGCCTATGGAGAGGCAGGCCAATGAGAAGGGAGTTGCAATAGTCAAGGCGAGAGATAACAAGGGAGTGAATGAGGAGCTTGGTGGTTTCATTTGTTAAAAAGGGGCGAATTTTAGAGATGTTACGGAGGTGAATTCTACAAACTTTTGACAACGATTGAACTTGGGGCTGAAATGAAAAGTCAGAGTCTAGGATTACACCTAGTAATAATCCCAATATCGTTGTTTTTAGCTGCTGATTCCCTACACAGCAAAAGTGATCTGAGCTGCAATTGAGCTGATAATTTTTACAGGCACGGAAGGGGTCACCACACCTTGTCCCCTTGCTCCCAACATTTCGACCACCAAGAGTCAAGAAAAAAAGCTTGGTACTTCCAGATTTAATAGAGCAGTTGTGAAACACTCACTTTCTTCCATATTTCAACACTTGTGTTTTGGTGATTGGCTGCTCAGGTATTCACCGCTTTCAGATGGGGAGGAGAGAGCTTGTTACTGGTTGCCGAGTGAGACATGGAGGGGGAGTAAATAGACGTGAGTATCTGCAGCAGAAGGAACCAGGAATAATGTAAGCCTGTTGCACCACCCGACATAGGCAAATCTTAGCTTTACTTCAAAGAACTGTCTAGGTAAAAATGGATATATACTCTATATTACCAATAGTGTTGGGACACCTGCCTTTACACGCACATCAGCTTTAATGGCATCCCAGTCTTAGTCCGTAGGGTTCAATATTGAGTTGGCCCACCCTTTGCAGCTATAACCGCTTCAATTCTTCTGGGAAGGCTGTCCACAAGGTTTAGGAGTGTGTCTATGGGAAGGTTTGACCATTCTTCCAGAAGTGCATTTGTGAGGTCAGGCACTGATGTTGGACAAGAAGGCCTGGCTCAAAACCCATCAGGTTTTTTTTTGTTTTTTTTTCAAAATTGTCGGTCGTTTCGTTTTCGTTTTATAGCACAAAAATGAAAAAACGCAGAGGTGATCAAATATCACCAAAAAGAAGCTCTGTTTGTGGGAAGACAATGATAAAAATGTAATCTGGGTGCAGTGACCGCGCAATTGTCATTCAAAGTGCGACAGCACTGAAAGCTAAAAATTGTCCTGGGCAGGAAGGGGGAAGTGCCCGTTATTAAAGTGGTTAAAGTAAAAAAAACAAAAACAAGAAACAAAACACCTTTTGTCTTTGAAACCACTTTAACCTTAGATTGTAAGCTCTAAGGAGCAGGGCCCTCTGATTCCTACTGTATTAAAGTGTATTGTATATGTACTGTCTACCCTCAAGTTGTAAAGCGCTACGTAAACTGTTGGTGCTATATAAATCCTGTATTATATTAATAACCCTTGCCAACCAGCCGCTGTCATTATACTGCGGCAGGTCAGCTCGTTCCCACAAATCGGCGTAAATGTACATCAGCTACTTTAAGAGCCACAGCAGGCCGCTGCATGGCGGGGGACCCAATGCGCGTGGCCGCGGGAAAGAGAGCCAGAACGGGGATCTGTCAATGTAAACAGATCGCTGTTCTGAAAGGGGAGGAGAAAGATCTGCTTTTTCTAGTGATTAGGAACAGCGATATGTCTCCTCCAGTCAGTTCCCACCCCCCACAGTTAGAAACACCTCCCAGGGAACACATTTAACCCCTTGATCGCTCCCTAGTGTTAACCCCTTCCCTGCCCGTGACATTTACACAGTAATCAGTGCATTTTTTTTTTTTTAGCACTGATCACTGTATAAATGTCACTGGTCCCAAAAAAGTGTCATCTGCCTGCCGCAGAAAAATCGCCGCCATTACTAGTAAAAAAAAATAATAATAAAAAAAAAAAACGTAAATCTATCCCCTATTTTGTAGACGCTATAACTTTTGCGCAAACCAATCAATATATGCTTATTGTGGGGTTTTTTTAACCAAAAATATGTAGAAGAATATATACTGGCCTAAACTGATTATATATATATATATATATATATATATATATATATAATTTATATTTTTTATATTTATTGTAGCAAAAAGCAAAAAATAGTTTTTTTTTCAAATTTGACGCTTTTTTTTGTTTATAGAGCAAAAAATAAAAAGCGCAGAGGAGATCAAATACCACCAAAAGAAAGCTCTATTTGTGGGAAAAATTGGATGTCAATTTTGTTTGGTTGCAACGTTGCGCGACCGTGCAATTGTCAGTTAAAGCGACGCAGTGCCGTAACGCATAAAATGGCCTGGTCATTAAGAGGGGGTAAATCTTGCGGTCTGTAAGTGGTTAAGCTGAGCACCTAGACATTCCCATCTCTGCAAGTCTTCTCAGAATCCCAAAATGCCCTTCCTCTGTCATATCCGAGGTTGGGCAAACTGTTGGCGCTCTATAAATCCTGTATAATAATAATTTACAATACTGCGGCATGGCTTTGCGCTTTGTGCCGGGACGATGGAATGGTCTCCATATGCTGCGTGCTTTCTCTTCATCGGCCCGGGAAATGTTTACACAAACAGACTTTTTAGTGAAGCGCTCGAGTATCTGGCCTGACCCCGGCGGTAATTGAATTCTCTGCGCAGGGTTAACCAGCCCCCAAATTCTGCCTCTGAACTGCGGTTAGCGGCTCATATGGAAGCTGTTTATACTCTGTGTATATTTTATACTTTCAATCCTTTCCGTGGGGTATTGCTTGCCTCTAATGTTTCCATCCCTGGATTGCTGAAACCATTGTGCATTCCTGTGAGTCGGTGATATTCCCGTCCCTCCCGCCTACTTCAACAGTGATCCTATTTCACAGGTATCCTTTTACCCCCCAACTTTCACCCAGGTCCTGTCTGCTAATAGGGTTTTCTCTTCCTAATATTTTACATTTTATATTCACTATGTGTAACCTTAGAACGGCAGTCATGATGGGCTATACATTCCCTCGATCTGAGCAGACAGACAACAAACATACATAATGAGGTTTCATGGGCGCTTTGTAATTCAAAGAGAACCTGTCAGAATGGAAATTGGCGCTGACTTGAGTTGCAAGCTGCCAAACCGTTGTCCTCATCTGTGGTCTCACCAGCCTAGAGGAAGCAATGCAGCCAGGGATGGAGGCACGATTGAATGATACCCACCCCCTGCCTCATCAAAAAATTGATTTGACCTGAGTTTTACTAGCTCGTTGGTTTTTGACTCATTGCTGTAGATTTTACTGATGGGCTTTTCCTGTTTTCCATATAAGCAGCAACTGCTCCCCTATGTGTCACTTTATCATCTTCTTGCAAGATTTGGGGTTCGTCGGGTATGCTTCACACCACATCTGTTGCATTGAGTTTGCTTAACCACTTGCCACCCGCCATATAGCAAAATGACGTTGGCAAAGTGGTTGCGATATCCTGACCGGACGTCATATTGACGTTAGGGTTGTCCCGATACCACTTTTTTAGGACCGAGTACAAGTACCGATACTTTTTTTCAAGTACTCGCCGATACCGATTACCGATACTTTTTTTTTAATGTCACGTGACAGTGTTTTTTTTTTCATTTTTTTTTTTTTTTTTAACAGTGCTTGCTTTTTTTTGGGGGGGGGGGGAGGGGGTGAACGTTGTATGTGTGTGTTATTTTTTTTTTTTTTACAATTTTTATTTTTTACAATAATATTTCTTTTATTCTTTATTGTTTTTTTTTTTTTTTTAATCAGCCCTTTTGGGGGGCTTTGGTGAGATATCAGGGGTCTTAACAGACCTCTGATATCTCCCCCTTGAGACAGAGAAAGAGACAGAGGATAGAGAATCCCCAGTCCCTTTCTCTGCAGCCTCAGCTGCACTGACAATGAATGGAGAGAAGGCCGCAGCTTCTCTCCATTCATAAACTGACACATCGTAATCACAGGAGATTACAATGTTTCAGTTATGTGAATGGACAGAGTCAGCTGACTCTATCCATACACAAAGGAAGGAGGAGGGGGAGGACGGAGGAACTGAGGGGGAGAACGGAGGGGACAGATAAGAGCAGAACGAGGGGACAGCTGAGAGGCACAGAGGAAAGGAGGGGGCATGGAGGAGGATGCAGTGACAGTCAGCGGTGACCGATCACCGCTGTATGTCACTAAAGCAGCTGAAAGCCGGCGGGGGGAGAATCTTGTAACTCCCCCACGCGCCGATCACAGCTGACAGTCAAGGTATCGGGGGAGGCATCGGGAGCATTTGCCCGAGTACAAGTACTTGGGCAAATGCTCGGTATCGGTGCCGATACCGATACTAGTATCGGTATCGGGACAACCCTAATTGACGTGGTTAGTATAACAAGCCACTGCGTGCCCCTGGGGTGCCTATGTGTGCCCACACACGATGCCAATCAGTTCCCACCAGCAATACCTGCCATTACCTCCTAATCAGTCATGCCAATCAGTGCCATCTATTGTTGTCAATCAGTGCCACTCATCAGTGTCCATCTGTGCCGCGCCTATGAGTGCCCATCTGTGCCACGCTTATGAGTGTCGCCCATCGGTGCCCATGAGTGTCGCCCATCGGTGCCCATGAGTGTCGCCCATCGGTGCCCATGAGTGTCGCCCATCGGTGCCCATGAGTGTCGCCCATCGGTGCCCATGAGTGTCGCCCATCGGTGCCCATGAGTGTCGCCCATCGGTGCCCATGAGTGTCGCCCATCGGTGCCCATGAGTGCAGCCTCTTCAGTGACCGGCAGTGCAGCCTCTTCAGTGACCGGCAGTGCCGCCTCTTCAGTGACCGGCAGTGCCGCCTCTTCAGTGACCGGCAGTGCCGCCTCTTCAGTGACCGGCAGTGCCGCCTCTTCAGTGACCGGCAGTGCCGCCTCTTCAGTGACCGGCAGTGCCGCCTCTTCAGTGACCGGCAGTGCCGCCTCTTCAGTGACCGGCAGTGCCGCCTCTTCAGTGCCCATGAGTGTCGCCCATCAGTGCCCGGCAGTGCCGCCTCTTCAGTGTCCATCAGTGAAGGAGAAAACTTACTTATTTACAAGATTTTATAACCGAAACAAAGAAAAACGTATTTTTTTCAAAAATGTTGTTTTAGTTTAGCAAAAAATAAAAACCACAGAGGTGATCAAATACCACCAAAATAAAGCTCTATTTGTGGGAAAAAAATTATAAAAATTCTGTTTGGGTACAGCGTAGCATGTCTGCGCAATTGTCATTTAAACAGCGCTGAAAGCTGAAAATTGGCCTGGACAGAAAGGGGGGAAAGTGCCTTTTATTGAAGTGGTTAAAGGGTAACTCCACTTTCGTGGGAAGAAAAAATGGCAAATAAAGAAAAAATAATATAGCACATATAATAAAATTTTATAAATAAGTAATTTTTCTGTTTCACTAATGTGTGGTGATAAGCCTGCACTGATGGGTGGCACTGCTGGGCATCGATGGTGTGCACTTATAGGCAGCACTGATGGGCACAGATTGGCAGCATTTGTGGGCACTGTTGAGGCTGCACTGATAATCAGGACACCGATGATCAGTGCCCTGATTATTAGTGTAGATGTCCCCTGTGTCCCGCTGACAGCGTGTGAGGAGAGGATTGCCGATAACCGACAAATCCTCTTTACACTCGGATGAGCTGTGATTGGACACAGCTGGTCACTTGGTAAAGAGCCACTGTGAATGGCTCTTTACCCTGATCTGTGATCAGCTCCTAAGGACACAGCGATCACAGATCCTCTGCTGATGCGAGAAAATTTTCGGAGTTTGCCTCTTCTGGAAATTTTCCTGAATCAGATGTGGAAAGTTGTGTACACGCTATACGAAAATTGAACGATCGTGCCTCCTACAGAATTTTTCTTTAGACTTTCTTATAGTGTGTACCCTACTGAAGTTGGTGCGCGCTGGCATTTGTTTTTAAAGGAGAAGTCCAGCCTAAGCTTTTTAGGCTGGGCCTCTCCTCTGGGTCACAGGAGTGCAATTCGTTTTGCACTCCTGTGACCCGTTTTCAGCAGAGAGCGGTCTGAAAGTGGTTGTAAACCCTTCTACAACCACTTTATACTACAGGCAAGCCTATAATAAGGCTTACCCGTAGCTACACTGGATATCCCGTAAACCTGCACGGTTTAGGGGATGTCCCCTGTATTTGCATGGGTCGATGCCATCGGCACATGCGCACTTAAGCAAACTGAATCAACGGCACGTACGTGCCGTTGCTTCAGTTGTACTGTGCCGTTACCGGCGGCTCCCGCCCGCATGCGCGGGAGTGACTTTATTACGGCTCCGGTCAATCACAGCGCCGGAGCCGTACCTGGAAGTAACCCCCCGGAGAGATGTTGGCCACCGAAGCGGTCAACGAGGACCTCTGCTGGGGCTTCGATCTCAGGTAAGTAATTCATAATGAGCTAGTATGCTATGCATACTAGCTCATTATGCTTTGTCTTGCAGGTTTTTTTTGGAATTTTTTTAAAGGGTTTACAACCACTTGAAGTCCGCTCTCCGCTGACAACACTGTTATCAGTCCAGGCACCGCATCATCCCGACTAACCAAGTCTGGATCCACCAGCTGCCTTGACTGATGGCAGTGTCAGCGAGCCGCTGAGACGGCCGCTCCCCGCCCCTCCACAGTTAAGCTCTCCAATGAGCGAGGAGGAGCAGAGCAGGAGAGATACTGACTGACAGGCAGCATCTCTCCGCTCGGGGAGGAGGGAGAACTGAGCCATCGGTGATGTTCGGTGGCTTGGTTCTCAGCGCAGAGACGCTGGGGGACAGCTGCAGCATCGGTCTGATGCTGCATCCACCTAGGTAAGTATGAATGTATTAAAAAAAAATCCATACTTCTCTTTTACTGCATTGCGTTGTGTCCCCCTTTTTTTTTTTCGTGTTGCATTGATATGCAGGTTTTATTTTTCACAACAGGAGCCATTGTACGTTTTTCTTTCCTCAAGGGGCATTGCAGCTCTCTGTGATAATTTGTAGGACATTGCATTTTGTTAGACATTGCACTGCATTTAAATGCAGCATGTCCCATACTTTGCTGTCTGTGCATCAATGTAACATGTTGATGTAAACTAAATCTATGGAAACCATGGATTTCAGCCTGTGATTGGATCTGGGCACAACACACATGGTTGTAAATGTAGCAGCATTTCCAGGATCATGATGTCGCCCCCCCCCCCCCCTCGCCTAGACCCCATGGGAGGAAGCCATGGTGTAGGCCGCAGTGTATATAATATATAAAATGTCCCTCAATAGAAAACTCAAAGGAGCCGCGTGGAAAATTGTCGGCTGAAAAGCCAGCTGCGTGCAATCATAGCTGGGTATTTTGACAGCCGGCAGTGCCGAAATACAATAGGCGCAGCGGGAGATTTGTCCATTCGTGCTGTATTGCGTGGATGGGGAAATCTGCAGGCTGAAGGAAAACAAACTATTGGTATATGACCAATTTTACTTAACCCCAAATGCTGAAGTATCAGCTGAATTGCCGAGCCAGTACTTACATTATGTGCTGAAAGTATTGGCACCTGTCCCACCTATAAAGCTCATAATCCTGTGGTTTTACTCCAGTGCTAGATGCAGTTTTCTCCTTTTTTATTGTAATTTGGGTAACAAATTGATGCACTGGTGTTATTAGGCACATGGCAGAATCTCTCTTTGACAGCTTTAGGGACTTGCTCACACTTGCATTGACCTCTGAAGAATGTACTGCGTACGAATGACTCTTGAGAGAGCATTTGACAGTCGGTGAGAAGGCGTTGTATCTCCTGCTTTAACTCCTTGATTTCCGCACTAGTGCCCCATAATCGTGTACATTGCACGCTGTTGCAGGGTACTTGCACAGTGGCCATGTTCACAGAGGGGTATAATTTCTGCTGCAGCCATGAAGCAAAGCATCGTGGCTGCAGAATGTGTACATCCCCCAGCCGCTGCCTCTGCAGCTAAAGTGAGTAGCATTTGGGGGGGGGGGGGGGGTAAAAGTGTAACAAAGCAATGATTAAACTGCGCTATTGTTCTGAAGTAAACATAAAACCGCCGCAAACTCCACTGTGAGATATAGCACAGTCCCACATCAGACATTCATAAACAGAGTTGCGCTGAAAATGAATATTGAGTCAAACACCAATGGAAAAGATAAAGTCCCAATGTTGTAAGAAAGATTCTTTGATGGCATCCGCACCATCCGCCACCTTTTAGTTAAGCGTTATCCCGTCACCATCACCTCCACCATAGGCAAAAATGCTCGCTTACCAAATTCAACAGACATTCTATCACGGAAGGTGAGTGGCACTTGTTGCTCTAAACCCAGCCAGGGCCTTTAAATGTCCCAGGAACCTCCTTAGGGCGTGTAGAATCACCATCCAGGTACCGGTCTCACAGATGGTCCCCAAAAATACAAAAGGCTCACCATAGTATAAAAATCCTTAAAATCATTGAAAGGTATAAAATATTGCACTTGCATCATGAAGAACAAGTAATCGCATTGGGAACAAAACAAGCTGGCCGGCTAATCGCAGCTACCCGTCCTTCCGGGATTCGAGAAGGGTGGTGACATCAGCACGTTGCTCCACCCTACGTGTTTCGACACAAGAGGACAATGGGGGCATGGTAGTAAAAGTGTGACTTTATCCTGTCAAAGCAGGGGACAGAGAGCTATAATTACACATTGCAGAGCTCAGTGTGGAGAGCTCTGACAGCTGTTAGGAGGGAAGAGACACAAACCCTCCACACACAGCTCACAAGAACAGAGCTGAGAATGTTAATCACAGGATGTGTGCTCGAGCTCCCTCGCTTGTCTCCTTTTTTTTTTTTTTTTCTTGCTGTCAGGAAAACTTGTCAGAAGTGACTCATGCAGAGGAAAGAGGCAGTAGACAGAAATGACACTTAGTGCTCTGGATTGAGAGTACACGCTAGGCTAGGGATATGCTTTGTTCAAGTGTCATGTCTCAGGTTTACAACTACTTGATCAGTTATGGAGGTGGTTACTGTTATCTTGCAGATCATCTTTAAGTCCATTCTCACTTTAATTCAGTTGCAAATGTTTCTTGGACAGCTAAAACAGCTCTGATTTTTATTTTTTGCCTACAGCTACACTATGGTGGTTTTTAGTGGGTCTGATAAGGTAAATGTCAGATCTTGTGGCTTTTAAATCACAGAGGCCTTATGTACAGCAGTGATAAATCGCAGCTCTCCTAATGTTTGCGCACTGTCCACTATCTGGTTCTCCATCTCTGTGTCCCAGACACACAGCTGGGTAACAGGAAAGCTGCTGTTTTGTGATGACTACTATGGCCCAGGGCTTTCTATGACTTCATCCTGATATTGACATGAAAGGTCTCTGCCACCCTGATGACCTCCAGTTTATAACTCTTACCACCCAGCCACTCTTGCCTGGCCGACTCCCTGGCACCTCTCCCTGGGGAACAAATCCATGTTTAATCAAACTGGTGAATCTCTCCTTTACAACCCCTCCACCGCAAGGACCTTCCCCCCCACATCCCCGTTGGCAGCGCAGTAGTGTTGACATGTCCGACGGTTCAGCCAAAGTTGAGAGATAATTGGTCAGGCGGTGGATGGTATGCTTTCTTACACACAGCCTCCCCGGGGGCCACAATTTCCAATCTGGTGCATGTTTCTGAGCATGTGTTAAACTTTATGCGATGCTGATTAAACCCCAGGCCTGCAGGGTGAATTGGCAGAGCCTCCCAAAGAAAATAGTCTAAAACCCAGAGAAAAACAATGCCAGACGGCAAAGGGGTCTTGGACTTTTCTCTGCCGTTTGTGACACTCTTTAGGCTGTAGGAAGAAAGGCAAGGGGCGATCTCTCCTGTTCTTTTGACTTAAAGGGTCAACCCAACCACAAGTCATTATTGAGTTTTTGGTGGTTGCTGTAGAGTTAATCCGCCTAGGGATTTCTTTTATTCTTTGGGTGGTGAGTGTCTGTGTTTTGAGATTCCAGGTTTGCACTCCTGCGGTGGCTGTTACCAGGGACCCGTTTTGATTTTTAAATTAATTTCATATCCTATGGCGGGGTCTCAAACTCTTCTTCATTGTGGGCCACATCAGCAGTATGATGGCCTTCAAAGGGCCGATTGTATCTGATGTGCTCTACGTACGGAGTGCAAGGTTTAGGGGTGCGCTATGTACAGAGTGCAGGGTTTAGGAGTGTGCTTTGCAGAATGTACAACCCCAATGTTTTCTGGCATCTCTGCTCTCTCCTACCTTGCCCGGCTGTAGTATCTCCCTTTTGTAGGCAGCTTTTCTACCCCTGCATTTGGTTCTAGTACTTCCCTGCGTAGGTGGCTCTGTCACGCTTACAGGGAGATGATTCTCTCTCTCAGATTCTGGAGATTTGTCCCCGCCGTGCCCTGCTATGAGTGCTTGCAGGGATCTGTTAGATCCAGGAGCTGTTGCGAGCAAAGCTGTTCCTTGTTAACACAGAAGGCTTCTGTGTTTATAAGTGACAGTGGGGAGAAGGAGCGAAGAATGAGAGCTGGAGCTTCTTCCTGGCAAACGGAGTGTGAGGGCCATATAACCAGGCCTGGTGGCCAGATTCGGCCCACGGGCCTTGTGTTTGACATATGTGTTCTGTGGGATACAATAGGAGGGGCAGGGACACACATAGTAGATTTTGGACCAGAACCCTGGGCTAGCGAGCACTAAATAGCTTACAGCAGTCTCCGCTCAGTTATGGTTAGCATAACAAAAGGCATAGCATGATCCCCTAAGGGAAACTCTATCATTATGCCATAGATTGGTTTTGTAGCTCGACCTCTCTACAGCTGCTCTTCACCTTCCGGTCCCTTGGTAAGCTCTAAGTTGAGTTGAGCTTTGGCCTTTTGGGTTCATTTTTTTAGGTACCCAATGCTAGATCATGGCAGTAAAAAGAGTGTCACATGCTTCCCAATACCTAAAAGTTTTAGATAATTCACTGAGTTCTGGTGGGTGGTGGGACAAGGCAATTATCTTCAGTACAGGGGACGAATTACCAGGTTAACCTGGTTGCTCTAACTTGGCAAAGCACGGTCACTTTGTGACGAATATGTATGCTATACAGTATGTCAGATTGTTTGTAAACATGTGATCATCACACCTACCTATGGGCCAAAAGTATGTTGACACCCCTCCGAATTAACGTGTTCAAGTGCTTGCAGTGAAGACCACTTTTACTGCTACATCGTACAGAGAAAACCTTTTCTTCTCTAGCATGACTGTGCCTCATGCACAAAGCCAGCTCCATAAAGACATGGTTTGATGAGGTTAGTGTGAAGGAAGTCAATTAGCCCACAGAGTTCCCTGACCTCAACCCTATTGAACACCCTTGGCATGAATTTTCCCTTTTCCCTTTTCCTTTCATCAGAGCCTCCTAATCAGTAGTCTGAAGAGCATTCTGTTCAGTGGGCATTTATAGAGCTTCACTAGACATTTATTTGGTATGGGTATAGGTAGGATGGTTAGTTGTCCAGACATTTTGGTCATGTATTGTATTGGTGCTTTTATTTTTTCATTGCAGCCTCTAACCAGTAGCCTGTAGAGAATTCTGTCCAGTGGTCATTTATAGAGCTTCACCAGACATTTTTTGGGATGGGTATAGTTGGGATTATCAGGTAACCACAGACATTTGCCTCCAACGCAGCCTTTCTAAACGTTTTCAACACAGAGGAACCCTTGAAATTGTTGTTGAGAAACCCTTCTCAAACCAGTAGTCCGAAAAGCATTCTGTCCAGTGGGCATTTATAGAGCTTTACCAGACATTGGTTGGGATTGGCATAGGTTGGATGGTTAGATGTCCATAGACATTTGGTCGTGTAGTGTGTGTGTGTGTGTGTATGTATACATATATATAATATATATAATATATATATAATATACACAATATACACAGTTGTGCTCATGAGTTTACATACCCTGGAAGAATTTATGATTTCTTGGCCATTTTTCAGAGAATAAGAATGATAACACAAACTTTTCTTTCAATGATATTGAGGTCAGGAGACTGAGATGGCCACTCAAGAACCTTCACTTTATTCTGCTGTAGTCAATGACAAGTCAACTTGGCCTTGTGTTTTGGATCATTGTCATGTTGGAGTGTCCAAGTATATTCCATGTGCAGCTTCCTGGCTGATGAATGCAAATGTTCCTCCAGTATTTTTTGACAACATACATTCATCTTGCCATACATTTTTACCAAATTTCATGTGCGTAGTAATGGCTTTCTTCTTGCGACTCGACCACCTTTCTTCAAGTTCCTTCTTATTGTGCATCTTGAAGCAGCCACACCACATGTTTTCAGAGAGTCCCGTATTTCACCTGAAGTTATTTGTGGGTTTTCTTTGCATCCCAAACAATTTTCCTGGCAGTTGTCGCTGAAATTTTAGTTGGTCTACCCGACCGTGGTTTGGTTTCAACAGAACCCTAATTTTCCACTGCTTGATTAGCGTTTGAACACTGCTGATTGGCATTCTCAATTACTTGGATATCTTTTTATATCCCTTTCCTGTTTTATACAGTTCAACTACCTTTTCCCGCAGATGCTTTTACAATTCTTTTGCTTTCCCCATGACTCAGAATCCAGAAATGTCAGTGCAGGACTGGATGAAAGATGCAAGGGTCTGTCAGGAGTCCAGGAACTCATTGACCTTTTTATATACACACACTAATTACAAGGAAACAGATCACAGGTGAGGATGGTTACCTTTTAATAGCCATTCAAACCCCTTTGTGTCAACTTGTGTGCATGTTATCAGGCCAAAATCACCAGGGTATGTAACATTTTGATCAGAGTCATTTGGGTAGTTTCTGTTGTCATTATGATTTAAAAAGAGTAAACACAGTTGAGTTGATAATAAATTGGCTTCATCCAAACACTAACCATAAGTGAAAGAAAAGTTTTTGTGTTATAATTCACAATTCCCCATCTCTGAAAAATGGCCAAGAAATCATAAATTCGGCCAGTGTATGTAGCTTTATGAGCACTGTGTGTGTGTGTATGTATATATGTGTGTATGTATATATGTGTGTATATGTATGTATGTGTGTGTGTATGCGTGTATATATATATATATATATATATATATATATATATATACACAATCTCTATACCGTGTGTATGTGTGTGTATATATATATATGTAGTTTCTAATAAAAAATGTTTTTTGAAGTGCCTCCAAACCAAGTGCTTATGCAGGAGAGCGCATATGTAAGTCCCGCACACGTCTGTAAACAGTGATCGCACCACACGTGTGAGGTATCACTGCCGTCGTTAGAGCGAGAGCAATAATTCTAGCGCTAGACCTCCTCTGTTACTCTAAATCGATAACCTGTAGAGCAGGGGTCTCAAACTGGCGGCCTTCCATCTGTTGCGAAACTACAAGTCCCATGAGGCAATATAGGGCTGATGGTTACAAGCATACCTCCCACAGGCAGAGGCATGATGGGACTTGTAGTTTCGCAACAGCTGGAGGGCCTGGGGATGCATACTGGCCCATTATGCTTTTACTTTGCAGGTAACAAACGAGGAAGTAAAACCCATTAGGGTTTACTTCCCCTTTAAGCACTGACCTAGCATGAAACGCGTTGACTTTTCTCTTTCCCCGAAGAATCCGTTTGCTGTTGTTGCTTTTACATTTTTAATAAAGATGGATATTTTTGGAGCAGTTTGTCTGGATATTAAGTTGTGGTTGGTGTTCCCCTTTAATTTTTTAGATCAGTGTTTCTCAACTCCAGTCCTCAAGGCGCCCCAACAGGTCATGTTTTCAGCATTTCCCTCAGATGAAAAGGCTGTGGTAATTACTAAGGCAGTGAAACTGATCAAATCACCTGTGCAAAATAATGGAGAGCCTGAAAACATGACCTGTCGGGGGGCGTTGAAGACTGGAGTTGAGAAGTCCTGTTTTAGGTGATGTGTATGGCTGTCATGGGGCGCTCCTCTCTGTCATGTAGATGTAGCGGATCCTCCGCTTTGGACTCATGGTTTTCCTCTCCTCGGACTTCCTGTGTTTCTCCGGCTCCGGAGGTTCCTCTCTTATTCCGTACAGGAAGCCGGAGAGGTTTCTTATTTTTTCCTCTGCCGGTTGTTTCCAGCTCTGGAGCGTGTTATATTAGGAGGTTAGGACTGGGGCCAGGCGAGAGGAAAATCACTGGCATGGAAGAATTATTCCCTGCACATGTCATATATATACAGAAGCCATCATTATTAGAACGGTACAAGGAGCAGCCAATCGGAATCTTGCTCTGGTCACAGGGGAGGGGTTTGAACCTCTATCAGGTGTTTATCATTGTGTGACATCACTTCCTGTCCAGGTGACCGCATGCCCTGTAAAGAGGGGTATTCCAGCAGAAATCCTTGTTGGAGATCAGTGGCAGCAACACACAATTTGTCATGACTGCACTTCTGCTTCTGGTGATTTGACAACAACCCCCCCCCCCCCCCCAAAAAAAAAAAAAAAATGAAAAACAAATATATATATAGCCACATGATGTCCCTGGCTAACGGACAGCCTAACTTATTAGCTGTCTAAAGCCTATGACTGCTCTTTGGTAGATGAAGGGAATTGTGGAAGCCCCAACACCTCCTAGATGTGTGTATTTTTTTTTTTCCTTTGGCTCTACAGATAAAATACTTGTGCTATGTACATCTATAAAAGGATATCGATCAGTGCAAAAAAAAAATATATATATTGAACTAATAAGCAGCTGTACACTCAGGGTCAACAAACCAAATCCCAGCTAAGATAATACTAAAATGAGTGCAGCGCTATAACAATAAATCTGGGAAATGTTCATAAAGTTCCCAAAAAGAGTGTCCACTCGTGATTCTTATATTCTTACAGGAGACAACGTGCAGAGCTTCCACCACCTCCGGTATCGCTAGCAGCTCACCTCTTAGCATGGACCCCTGATTGAACAGGTGGGTCAAATGCGCTTTCCCATAAAGGGTCAATTTTCTTCAAATCCACATCAGTAGGTTGTATCGCCACCAGCGGCTACATAAGGCATATGTCAGATGATCCCTATCTCAATGTAATATGCCAAAACTCAAGATGGACAAGGTACCAGGTTGTGGAGCCAGGATGGGCATGAGAGCCCTGAACCTTCAAACAGCTGGTCAGCAATGGCAGCTCATCAAACAGTTCAGCTGCCTTTGCTGACCAGCTGTTTTGAAGGTTCAGGGCTGTCATGCCCATCCTGGCTCCACAACCTGGTACTTTGTCCATCTGGAGTTTTGGCATATTACATTAAGGAGATTGGGATCATCTGACCTATGCCCTATACAGCCGCTGTTGGCAATACAACCTACTGATGTGGATTTCAAGTATATTGACCCTTTATGGGAAGGCGCATTTGACCCACCTGTTCAATCAAGGGTCCATGCTAAGAGGTGAGCTGCTAGCGATACCGGTGGTGGAAGCTCTGCACGTTGTCACCTGTATAAATATAAGAATCACGAGTGGACACTTTTTGGGAACTTTAGAAACATTTTCCAGATTTATTATAGCGCTGCACTAATTTTGTTGTTCTATACATCATCATCTAATGGCTAAATACATCTGTAGAGACCCAAGAGGTGCCAAATTTCATATATTTTTGCATAACTACAGAGGGGGAACCAGCCAGGCATACAAGATATTTGAATTTTTCAGTGACTGTTCCAGCTATGGAGACTTTAACAATGCTGCATCTTCTCACCCAGGGAGGGTTGTTTCTCTTAAGCCTCGTACACGTGATCGGATTTTCCGATGGGATTTGTGTGATGACAGGCTGTTGGCGGAAAATCCGACCGTGTGTACGCTCCATCGGACAATTGTCGATTTTCCGTGGACAAATGTTGGATGGCAGGCTTTAAAATCACGTGGACAAATGATGGATGGCAGGCTTTAAAATTTTCCGCGGAAAAATGTCTGTTGGATTTTCTGATCGTGTGTACACAAGTCTCTCGGACAAAAGTCCAAAGTACAAACACACATGCTCGGAAGCAAAGACGAGCCAGAATCGGTCGGTCTTGTAAACTAGCTTTTGTAATGGAGAATTGACATTCGTGACGCGGCAAATTATGAAATCTCGTAATGCAGCTCACAATTCTCTTCTTCTTTAATGGGATAATAATGAAGCTGCTTTGCTGGTGATACTGTTGGAGTTCTGCCAAATGTATTTTAAATGGCTTTTTTTTTTTCTATGATATCAAGAATAATACTATTATGCTTTTTTTTTTTTTTTTTTTTTTTTGGGCAAGTTACCACAACACCGTTATCCCGTAGTTTTTAAGATCAAAGATACAACTATGTTGGTGTCAGTTTTACATTGTATTTTTTTTTTTTTAATGTTACTGCCTACTCCCAAACTGTCAATTGAAGTAAAACACATAGCCGAGTATTATTCTCCACAATTTTTTTTTATTGTGCATTAAAAAAAGAAAACGAAATTAGACATGCTATCTGCCAATAGAACTTAACCAAAAAGTGCATTCTATGCATCCAAAAATATAGAAAATATAACAAATCAAATCATTATTATTCAATCAAAAAATAAAAGCCTCATGCATGTGTCCTGCTTCTTAATATAGGGGGTCAACAATGCCAAGAGTTGGTGAAAGCAGGGGTCCGTCATCCGGAGATAATCCCGAAAATCATCCGGATTATTCTCCTGGAGCTCCCGCAGCAAAGGCATATTACATAATTGGTCGCCATTAATAAATCAACCAATTTTTGGTCCAAGAACTCCTCCTCCTCCTGTTCCTCCAAGGCCAATAATAAATAACACGTTATCTCCTCCGATTCCGCAACGTGTCTGGTTGATGACCGGCCGTTCAGAAACTAAATGAAAAGCGCGAATCAACACTTACCAAACTTCTACTAACACGAAATTAGCAGAAGGAGCCCAAAGGGTGGCGCTAAAGAGCTGAAAAACCACATAGTACGTCACTACGTTCGTGTTTGTTGGCCGACAATTCCTTGCCGTTTGTATGCAAGACAAAATCCAGGCACACGCCTTCGGACAAAAGTCCGAGGTTTTGTCTGCGGAAAATCCGATCGTTTGTACGAGGCTTTAAACTGCAGTGTGATTTAAAGAGGATAGATTGGATATAAATAACTCTTCTTGGGTTTGCATTTAGAGTTTAAAAAAAATTTAAAGTTCTAATCAGGTTTATTATAAAAAAAATTTAATTTTTTTTCTGATCCCCTTTAAGTAGTGCCTGAGATGATAATAGCCATATGGAATCAATAGCTGGGATTGTTGTAACTGACTTCCACATTGAACAGCTGTAGGAAAGTGGTAGACGCTATGCGGATTGCTAGCTGTCAAGCTCGGCTTCTAAAAGTGGTGACAAAATGCTGGAATTCTTATTTCATTACATAGCATGGCACTGGACGACCCTTTCCAGCTGATATAGTACAGCTGTGACTCTCTCTTATCTGATACTCCATGTACTTCAGAGATGACTGCTGCAAACACATCCATCTTCCCTCCTCTGGAACTTGGCTAAGCTCTGCATGTCTTTATATTGCTGCACAATCACATAATACCGTAATAAATATTATTACAATCACCCATTACAAAAAAGAAAAACACATTTTCTCTTGATGACTCCATGATTCTGGTGATTTTTTTTTTTTTTCAAAAGCACCACTTAAAGTGAAACTTCAGGATTTTTTTTATTTTTTTATTTCTGTTTTTGGAAGCTTATTTTGTTATACAGCAGGAGAATACACCACTTCAGCCTTGTTGGTGTCTCCCACATAAAGAAATCCTAATAGGTCAAAGTGACTGTTTAAAAGAAGTTTCTCACTACAGTCAAATTTAGACCTGCCTTGAAGTAAAACTCAAGCAGAGGGAGCTCAAGTTGAACAGCACTGTTTTTCAGCAAGCATGCTTGCAAAGGGGAAGGCGGCAGTGATGGAATATATGAAAGGTAATACAGAGTTAGAGGTGCAGTAAATGGCGGTGGTACAGTATATGGTAATGGTAGTGTAGGTGGTGGATGTACAGTAGGTAGTGGTGGTAGTATAGCTCTGTGGAGGGTACATTAGGTTGCGGTGGAAGGATGGGCTCTGTAGAGGTACAGTAGGGGGCGGTGGAAGGATGGGCTCTGTAGCAGTACAGTAGGGCATGGTGGAGAGGTACAGTAAGGGACAGTGGAAGGATTGGCTCTGTAAAGGTACAGTAGGACGGTGGAATGACGGGCTCTGTAGAGGTACAGTAGGGGTTGGTGAAATGATGAGCTCGGTAGATGTACAGTAGGTGAAGGATGGGCTCTGTAGTAGTACAGTAGGGTGACAGTGGAAGGATGGGCTCTGTAGAGGTACAGTAGGGGATGGTGGAAGAATGGGCTCTGTAGTGGTTACAATAGGGGACGAGGAAGGATCGGCTCTGTAGAGGTTACAATAGGGGACGAGGAAGGATCGGCTCTGTAGAGGTACAGTAGGGGGTGGTGGAAGGATGTGCTCTGTAGAGGTACAGTAGGGGGCGGTGGAAGGATGGGCTCTGTAGAGGTACAGTAGGGGGTGGTGGAAGGCTGGGCTCTGTAGGGGTGCAGTGGAAGGATGGGCTCTGTAGAGGTACAGTAGGGGGTGGTGGAAGCATGTGCTCTGTAGAGGGTGCAGTTGGGGACGGTGGAAGGATGGGCTCTGTAGAGGTACGGTTGAGGGTGGTGAAATGATGGGCTATGTAGAGGTACAGTTGGGGGCGGTGGAAGGATGGGCTCTGTAGAGGTACAGTTGGGGGCGGTGTTATGATGGGCTCTGTAGAGGGGGGCAGTGGAAGGATGGGCTCTGTAGTGATACAGTTGGTGGCGGTGGAAGGATGGGCTCTGTAGAGAAACAGTTGGGGACGGTGGGTGGAAGAATGGGCTCTGCAGTGGTACAGTTGGTGGCAGTGGAAGGATGGGTTCTGTAGCGGTACAGTAGGGGGCGGTGGAAGGATGGGCTCTGTAGAGGTACAGTAGGTGGCCATTGTAACATGTTCTCGGGAGTGGTACAGTAAGTGGCGGTGGTAGGATCTGCTCTGTTAATTTACAGTAGGTAACAGGGGAAGGATCTGCTTTGTTCTGTGGTAGATACAGTAGGTGGTGGCGGTGGCAGGATGTGCTCTGTGGTGGTATAGTAGGTGTCGGTGGTAGACTCAGTAGGTGGTGGCGGTGGCAGGTTGTGCTCTGTGGTGGTAGAGTAGGTGTCGGTGGTAGGCTGTCCTCTTTGGTAGTACAATAGGTGGTGGTAGTATTTGATCTGTGCAGGTACAGTAGGTGGGGGTTGTATGCTGTGGTCTGTGGATGTACAGTAGGTAGTGGTGGTAGTATAGCTCTGTGGATGTACAGTAGGGTGTGCTCTGTAGGGGTACATTGGGTAGCGGTTGAAGGATGGGCTCTGTAGAGGTACAGTAGGAGGATGGGCTCTCTAGAAGTACAGTAGGGGACAGCCAAAGGATGGGCTCTGTAGAAGTGTAGTAGGGTGGCGGCTGAAGGATGGGAAAAGTAGACGAGGAAGGATCGACTCTGTAAAGGTACAGTAGGGGGCGGTGGAAGGATGTGCTCTGTTGAGGTACAGTAGGTGGCGGTGGAAGGATGGGCTCTGTAGAGGAATGGTAGGTGGCAGTGATGGTACTAGATATTAATGTCTGTGAGATCTGGTAGAAGAATCCAGGGCTCATTCCTCCTTTTCCCAGCTGTTCTATATTACTGCATTGAAAGGCTGCCGTACCTCTCCAGCATCCAGAGGTTATGGCTCGTCAACCTTTCCCGAGCTTCCTCCCTGAGTAATATTTTCCTGAAGGGAAATGAAGACTTAATTTTCATTAATTGTCCTCCGATTCTACTTCCAGAAACGTTCAGTGTTTTGATTTCTGTCTGTAAAGACTTCAAGTGAAGAGAAAGGGATATTGTAGAAAGGTCATTTGCGGCTTCACTTCCCAGCATTTACTACGGTGATGCAATCGGTGTGAGTATGGTACGCCGGGAGGCTTCTGGGGAGCTGGGGAGATGTAATGTATTGCAGGTGAATACAAATATATTCCGCGCTTGACTGTTCCACTTGTCTTCTAACAATAAACCACAAATGCCAGACTCCAAAGGGAATTTTTTATATATGTCCAAAGGTAATATAAATGCACATGTAGACTGGAAAAAACACCTAATTGTATGTACATGATCAGCCAGAACATTATGATCATGCACCATAACCCATCGAGGCATCGACTTCACTGGACCTCTGAAGGGATGCAGTGGTATCTTTCAGCAAGCCGTCAGTAGCAGATCTATAAACACCTGTAAATTGCTAGGTTGGGTCTCAATGGATCAGACTTGCTTTCCCAGCACATCCCACAGCTCAATTGGACTGAAATCTGGAGAATTTGAAGGCCAAGTCAATGCCTCAAACTTGTTCCGGTGTTCCTCAAAGCATTCTTGAATTCATCAGACCAGACTACCTTCTTCCATTGCTGCGTGGTCCAATTGTGATTGTCCCATTTTAGACATTTTTGCCTGTCGACACGGGTCGGCATGGGCACCCTGACCAGTCTCAGGCTTTGCAGCACCATACATAACAAACTAATGCACTGTGTGTTCTGACACCTTTCTATTGCAACCAGCACTAACTTTTTCAACAATATGAGCTACAGTAGCTCTTCTATTGGATCTGACCGGACTACACGGGCCATGTTTCACTCCCCGTGTGCATCAGCGAGCCTTGGCCGCCCATGACCCTGACCCATGACCCCCTTTGCAGGTTTTCCTTCCTAGGACCACTTTTGGTAGGTCCTGGCCACTGCAGACTGGGAACATTCCACAATTTGGCCCTTGCCAAAGTATCTTAAATCCTTAAAGTGTTACTAAACCCACATCATAAAAAAACAATCAATAAATTGCATAATACATTATGTTTATACTTGGTAACTATATTATTTTTCTGCAAAAACCTGGTTCATCCTGCTGCTCTCTGTCTCCACCTTCTGTCCATGTCCCTACTGCAGCTAGGGACTTTGCAGAACAGTGTTGGCAGCTCTGCACATGCTCAGTTTTTTCAGTGAGTTTCTATGGTGAGCATTTCTTCCCTATCACATCTGAACAGCCCATGTGACTATAGAGTCACACATGTGGGCATATACACTGTGGTAAATGACAGCCAGTCCCCTCCCTCCTCCTCCTTCTTCTCCTTCTCCTCCACGCCCACTAACCATCTAAACACAATGGGGGTTGGGATATTACATGTAAATCGATGGAGGCTTCACCTCCCTGTTATTGTAAGACACAGGGTGGAGGAGCGTGACACAGCCTGTGACTGGCAGAAATCTGCCCACATCATGTTCTTGCCAAAAAGTAATAAAGATTTAAAGGGTAAGTTCACCTTTACAGAAAAATCTGTAAGGTGAACTTACACAGGATCCCCTCATGCCGCCACCCCCCTTCCCCTCTTGTCCCGCTGACCTGGATGGCAGGAATCTCCCGTTCTGAGATCCGGTATATCCTCGTCAGGAGTCTAGAGCTTAGAAATCTCCTTGGCATCCATGTGTCTTCTTCACAGCTGATAGGACTGGCTATGTGGCTTCTGATTGGTCGGCGCCAACCAATTAGAATGCTCTGAAACGTCCTTTCTGACAGGGTACGTTTTGGACATTCAGCTGAGGGGATTTTCAAGCCTCTGGCTCCTGACGCAGATATATCAGGGCTCAGAACGGGAGATTGCCGCCGTCCAGGTCGACGGGAACAGGAGGGGGGGGGGAGGGGGTGCTGTGTAAGTTCATCTTACAGATTTTTCTGTAAAGGTGAGCTTACCCTTTAATTTAACATATATATTTGTATGATTATTTAAAACAGTTTATTGGTATTATTTATTAATACTCTGTGTTCCAATTTTTTTTTTTTTTTAAACATGTGACTGGCAGCAGAGGACTGGAAGCTCCTCCTGCTTATGTTTATGACAGGCTGGGAGAGATCTGGGTCATGTGACAGCTGTATATTGATTAGAAAATAGGTACTTAGATGTTATTTTTATTTTTGTTTTTTTGGTTCATTTGTTAGGCCACGGTGGTCAACTGTGTTTCATTCATGCTTTTTTGGGCTGTTTGGTCACCAGCAGTGCAAGGTATGGAAGTGTTGGATAAGTTGGTCAACTTATGGTGAGGCAGGCCTAAAGAAACCAGAGTGTGTTCCATCTAAGACACATAAGGACAGCATTCCCTTCCTAAAGAGAAAGTAAACACTTCCCCAAAAATTTTTCCCCCTTCACTGCAAAGTAAAGGCATAATGTGCTAGTATGCGTCGAATGCACAGAAATGCTGCAGCGGTTTCTTAGGGCCCTGCGGCGTTCCTGTGCATGCACAGCATCTGGGTACATCATTCGCCCAGGCAATATTTCCTTCATGGGGAGGAAATATTTACTTATTAAAAAAAAAATTCTGCTCTAGGGAGGGGGAGGAGGCAGGGTAGAGTATTCAAAAATGGATTAAAGTTTGTTTTTAAAGTGGAGGTAATCCCTAACTGAATGGCATTTCATTTGCTAAATTATCATAAAGTAGCATAAAAAAAATATCTGATTACCTTTTTTTTTTTTCTTCTTTTGCTGGATCTCAGTGCTACTGATCTCCCGCAGCCTCTTTGCGACCACAACACCAGCCACTGCTGCACGTCATTTCCCAGGGTGGGAATAGTGTAACATTACTGCGCATTGTGCTTCACTATGGTTGCCCTGTAGTTTCCATTGTTAGTTGGTATCACAGGGTGACAACGGAGGAGCATGATTAGGAGACGGGGACACAATTGTTTTCATGCTACAAGAAGTGCCTGCAAAATCACCTTCATGGCAGGATCCCCGGGTGTTATTGCTTTGTGCACTGGTCCAAATCATTTGGTGGAGGGGGGATTATGGTGTGGGGCTGTTTTTCAGAGGTTGAGCTTGGCCCCTTAGTCCCAGAGAAGGGAAGTCTTATGCCCCGTACACACGATCGGACTTTCCGACAAGACCGTGGAATTTTGTTCGAAGGTTGTTGGCTCAAAATTGTCTTGCATACACACGGTCGCACAAATGTTGGTCAACAATTACGAACGTAGTGACGTACAAGACGTATGGCGAGCCGATAAAAAGGAGGTTCGGTAGTCATGCACCACCCTTTGGGCTCCTTTTGCTAATGTTGTGTTTGGTGAGCATTGCTTCCAAGCATGCGTGTTTGTAGTTTGGACTTTTGTCCGACGGACTTGTGTACACACGATCAGAAAGTCCGACAACACACATTTGTTGCAAGAGAGGCTTCACCGCACAGGTATGGATTCAAGCCAGGTGTGAACAAAATGATTGCCTCCAAAAGAAAAGAGCCCCAGGTGCTGGCTAAGCCTGAGCCAGGCAAGAAGTATACGAAAAGATCCGGACAGCCGCACACCGGGAAAAAATGCAAGTGTCTTTATTATAAAATCAGGATCATAGAGCATATGAGCTATGAGTAAGCAATTGGCACAAGTGCGAAATGCGTTAACTGTTTGCCTGTACTTTTTCGCTACAGTGTCCTGTATGCTCTATGATCCCGATTTTATAATAAAGACACTTGCATTTTTTCCCGGTGTGCGGCTGTCCGGATCTTTTCGTATACTTCCAACACACATTTGTTGGCAGAAGATTTGAGAACATGCTAGCCAACATTTGTTGGCGGAAAGTCCGACAACAAATGTCCGATGGAGCATACACACAGTCGGACTTTCCGCCAACAAGCTCACATCCAACATTTGTTGTCGGAAAATCTGATTGTGTATACGCGGCATTAAGGCGTCAGCATACCAAGACATTTTGGACAATTTGATGCACCCAACTTTGTGGGAACAGTTTGGGGGTGGCCCCTTCCTGTTCCAACATGACCGCACACCAGTGCACAAAGCAAGGTCCATAAAGACATGGATGAGCGAGTTTGGGGTGGAAGAACTTGACTGGCCTGCAACCTGATAGAACATCTTTGGGATGAATTAGAGTGGAGACTGTGAGCTATGCCTTCTCATCCAACATCAGTGCCTGACCTCACAAATTTGCTTCTGGAAGAATGGTCAAACATTCCCATAGACACACTCCTAAACCTTGTGGACGGCCTTCCCAGAAGAGTTGAAGCCGTTATAGCTGCAAAGGGTGGGCCAACTCAATATTGAACCCTACGGACTAAGACTGGGATGCCATTAAAGTTCATGTGTGTGTAAAGGCAGGCGTCCCAATACTTTTGGTAGTATAGTGTATATATGTCATAATAAAATAATAATATTGGGGCAATACTGGGGCCAATTATGTTGTCACACTGAAAATGGTAATGCACCAAAACAAATCGGCACCATACTACAAGCAACAGAATTATTGGCATTGACATTCAAAACCTCCAATTGTTGGTGCTGATAAACTTGGGCCAGAATGTTCATGCCCAGACATCTGATCTGCATTAAACGGCCTACAGGTTCTCTTTATTATAAGCCCCACATGGTCCGTGCACTGATATGGCTGTACAAGGAGAACGTTTGTATCTCTTCCCTGGATGCGCCCTCCTCTTTCCCGTATTCATTACATTAGGCCGGTGGGTGGTCTCGTTACTGGAGAATTAAGTGCAATCACAGTGTACATGCGGCATGCCTGATTAGTGCATGACCTCGCCGCTCTGATACCCCCGCATTGTGAGTTAATCTGATGTTTATGGCCTGGCTCTGAGGGAGTAATGCGATCCCGGGGACCGCTCTGTTATAGGGTCACGGCCCCCCCCCTTTATAATTAGCGCTGTATCTGGCCTACAGCTGCCTCGAGACGGCTTTAATTAATACTCAGACAGTCGACTTGACATGCAAATCAAACTCAATTAAAAAACTTCAATAACACATAGCAGCACCCGGCCAGCTTGGCATGGCAGCCAGATGAGGAGCTGCGTGTTCTGTTTGAAATGGGGACCAGGTCATTCGCAGTGCGTTTTGTGCCCTGGTGGCCTTTTCTTAAAGCAAAGCTCTACTGAGGTGGGTAATAGGTGGGTTAGATGGGACATACTGTACATCTACAGGTACCAGGAGCCAAATTTAACTATCACACCTTAGTATCTTCTTAGTAAGTCTTGTACAACCCCTTGTGTTAGGATTTGTGACTGATTTTTGCTCATAAATACCTTAAAGTGGTAGTAAACTCTTACATAGATCCAGTGGGTCCTGAGGACAGGGGTTGAGAACCACTGCTGTAGAGCTTAGTGAGGAGAGCTGATTGGAGGGAAGAGAGATGCCCCCTCTTCACACAGGAACAGAGCAGAAGCTGTCTATCAGCTGGAGATCCCTCCCCTGTCACCTTTTTCTCTTGGTGTCAGTAAAGCTTGTTAGAAGTGACTCATGCTGATAGCAGAGGAATGAGGCAGCAGACAAAATTGACACTTAGTGCTCTGGGTTGAAGGAGAAGAGGCCCCTAAAGACTCCAAAGTCTAGCATTCATAGAGCTTGTCTGAACTGTCATTCAATTAAAAAAAAAGGGGGGGGGGGGGCGGCGGAGAGCTGAAATTACACTTTGTAGAGCTCAGTGAGTGCTGATTGGAGAGAAGTTACACCAACCCCCTTCATACAGCACACAGGAACAGAGCTGAGGCTGTCAATCACAGGCTGGAGGTCCCTTCCCCTGCCACCATTTTTTGCCTTGGTGTCAGGAAAACTTGTCAGAAGTGACTCATACTGATAGCAGAGAGAAGGAGGCAGCAGGCAGAAATGACACTTAGTGCTCTGGATTGAGACAAGTACACACTATATAGAGGGATATGCTTTGTTCATATTTCATGTTTGAGGTTTACAACCACTTTAAATGACCAATCAGATGCTGCTTCCTGCTCCCCAGCCACTCCCGTAAGCATAAAGTGTCCTCACACCGACTTGTATAGCAAAAAAAAGAGAGGAGACATCTTTGTCCGGGTATATTACTGAGGGCTGATTACGGAGTACACTTGTACATGTGCTTTGGGAGGTATCTTATTTAATTTCTACTGGGCCTTTAACACATGCAAAATGCACCACAACACATGGATGTGAATATACGTGCATTGCATTGAGTTGGCAAAGAATGGATCAGATGCGTTTTTTTTTTTTTTTTTTGATGTGCTGAAGCATTTCAATGGCAACACGTTCTGATTTTGTATTAGGTGTGGATATATACAGTATGTATGTGTATATATACACCCCGATCAGTCATAACTTTATGGCCACTGACAAGTTAAGTGAATAACATTGATTATCTTGTTACAATGACATCTGAAATTCGGTGGGATGTATTAAGCAGCAAGTACACATGTTGTCCCTGAAGTTGATGTGTTGAAGGCAGAAAAAAATGAGCATCACAGTTTTTTTTGTGTATTTGGGCTGCGTAGCCGCAGATTAGTCAGGGCTCCCATGCTTATCCCATGTATACAGCTAAAAGAGGCTACAGTGGGCACGTGAGCATCAGAACTGGACTAGGGAGCAATGGAAGAACGTGGCCTGGTCTGATGAATCACATTTTCTTTTACATCATGTCGACGGCCGGGTGTGTGAGCGTCACTTACCTGTGGAAGAGATGGCACCAGGGTGCAGTATGGGAAGAAGACAAGCCGGAGGAGTCGGTGTGATGCTTTGGGCAATGTTCTGTTAGGTTACCTTGGGTCCTGCCATTCATGTAGATGTTATTGACACGTACCACCTACACCTTGTCATGTCTTTTCCAGGTAATGTTCCTATTTTTCAGTCTTTCTTTATATGATAAAGATGTCTTCCAGACTGCTTCTTGGAGTCCTGAAAAAACTTCCAGTACTGCCCCTTTGTCTTTATGCACATGGTTGTGTTTTATGTCCTTTTTCTCCTCTCCTACTTCTTGTAGCATCACTTCCAGTCCTGAGCTCATGAACCAGTCCAACAAGTTCATTAGTAAATGAATATTTGAAGCCTAGCTTTTAAAGACTATACGTGGTCTCAGAAATGTTATTCCATACGTATGCTATAAAAATCGCTAAAATAGCCATAGCAAAACACGAGGACAACTGTTTTGCACAAAAGTGACTGTCTACTTCATACTGCAGCATCCCTAAACAAGAGTAGGAGCCCTTAACACCACCTGTCACCAACATATACTGTGTTAACCACTTAAGGACTGAGCCTCTTTCTGAGATTTGTTGTTTACAAGTTAAAAACTGTTTTTTTTTGCTAAAAAATTACTTGGAATCCCCAAACATTATACGTTTTTTTTCTAACACCCTAGAGAAGAAAATGGTGGTTGTTGCAATACTTTGTCACACTGTATTTGCGCAGCGGTCTTACAAGCGCACTATTTTTGGAAAAAATACACTTTTTTAAATTAAAAAATAAGTAACAAACAGTAAAGCCAAATTTTTTAATATATTGTGAAAGATAATTTTACGCCGAGTAAATGGATACCCAACATGTCACGCTTCAAAATTGCGTCCGCTTGTGGAATGGCAACAAACTTTTACCCTTAAAAATCTCCATAGGCGACGTTTAAAAAATTCTACAGGTTGCATGTTTTGAGTTAAAGAGGAGGTCTAGGGCTAGAATTATTGCTCTCGTTGTACCGATTGCGGCGATACCTCACATGTGTGGTTTGAACACCATTTACATATGCGTGCGCTACTCAGGTATGCGTTTTGCTTCTGCATGTGAGCTCGACGGGACAGGGCGTGTTTAAAAAAAAAATATGTTTTTTTTCTTATTTTACCTTTTTATTTTATTTTTTTTACACTGTTCTTTTAAAAAAAAAAAGTGTCACTTTTATTCCTATTACAAGAAATGTAAACATCCCTTGTATTAGAAACAAAGCATGACAGGACCACTTAAATATGAGATCTGGGGTCAAAAAGACCTCAGATCTCATATTTACACTGTCATAAAAAAAAGAAATTGACGTTTTGACCCCGCTTCCACCCTGCAATGGTATGGAGACGGGTGGGGACCATCTTCCCTTCACTTGTCTCCATACCAAGCCAGGAAGAGGACCCGATCGCCTCCACCACTACCAACGGCTTCGGTAAGCGACAGAGGACACCGGAGAGCGGCGCGGGGGGGGGGGGGGGCTCTCTCTCCCGCCGCTGATAAGTGATCTTCCGGTGAATCTGCTGCAAAGACCACTTTTATCGGAAACTGGACCGCTCACTGAAGAAGAGGATACCGGGGTTATGGTAGCTAGCTGCTGCCATAACAACAGCATCCCGCTTCAAATTGCCGACGTATATCGGCGTGAGCCGGTCCAGAAGTGGTTAATATGTTTATCCCAGTGATGATTTGACTACACTTAACATCTGTCAATGGTGACTGGGTTATGTAGAAAGAACAGGGTGGTTTCACAAACCTTTATTCCTCCTCCTACAGCGAACTAAATTCCCCAGAACATCCTCAGTGGCATATTCTACAGGCTTCTTCCGGGTGCCGGGCCGCAGCCATGTTCATTGGCCAGAGCAGAATGACTTCTCTCCTGCATATGCACGGGAGTTCAGTTGTTTCTTTTACAACTTACACTTTTCTAAAAGCAATAAAAAGGCCACTTCCAGTCACGCTTCTCAGTTTTAGGCCCCTTTCACACATGCGGACCGTATGTCCGTATTTCATCCATCCGTTTTCGGATGAAATACGGACATACATGCATCCCTATGGGATAGCGGGTGTCAGCGGATGTACATCCGCTGACACCCGATGTCATCCGGCTCCGCTCTCGTCTGATTCTGCGGACGGAAGAAAATCCTATTTTTCTATCAGTCTGCAGAGCGGATCGGATGAACACAGACAGACGGTCCCCCATAGGGGAGAGCGGAGATCTGACAGGGCGGTCCCTGCACAGTGTGCGGGTCCCGCCCTGTCATCCGCCGGCTCAGCTGGGGAAAACGGAGCGATCCCCGCTGAGCAGCGGATGTTCACGGGGGGCGGATCAACACGGATCCGTCCCGTGTGAAAGGGGCCTAAGTGTTTCCTCCAGCCTAGGGGGAGTCTCTGCAGAAGAACAAGGGAGTATCTGCCCTTTTTTTTTTTTTTTTTCAGCCAGCTTCCAAGCCCTGATGAAGGTGGAAATCTGAGCACCTGAAACCCATTGACTATGTTCTAATTTTCATTAAAATGTATAAAATGTTACTGTATTGGCACTAACTCGTGACACTTTGGCACACTTCATAGGAACTGAGTTAGGGTGATAAGAGTAGTTACCCATGTGCTATACCCGCTAGCATTTGTTCCTGACACATTAGCGCTAAGGAAGCTACTTGAATATGTGATAAAATGCCTTTATCATTAAAGTGATTGTAAAGGGAGAAGGTTTTTTTTATCTTAATATATTCTATGCATTAAGATAAAAAGACTTATGTGTGCAGCAGCCCCCCTAACACTTACCTGAGGTCCCTCTAGATCAGTGTTTCTCAACTCCAGTCCTCAAGGCGCCCCAACAGGTCATTTTTTTCAGGGTTTCCCTCAAATTAAAAGGCTGTGGTAATTACTAAGGCAGTGAAGCAGATCAAATCACCTGTGCAAAATAATGGAAAGCCTAAAAACATGACCTGTTGGGGCACCTTGAGGACTGGAGTTGAGAAACGCTGCTCTAGATCCAGCGATGTTGCAGGATTGTCTTGGCTGCCCGGGACTTCCCTCTTTGGCTGAGACAGCAGCGTGGTGCTATTGGCTCCTGCTGCTGTCAAAGTCAGTCAGCCAATCAGAAGAGAAATTGGGCAGGGCCTGGCCGTGGTTCCATGTCTGAATGGACACAGGGAGCTGTGGCTCAGCTCGGGTGCCCCCATAGCAAGCTGCTTGCTGTGGGGGGCACTTGACAGGAGGGAGGGGCCAGGAGAGCCGAAGAGGGACTTGAGAAGAGAAGACTCCGGGCTGCTCTGTGCAAAACCATTACACAGAACAGGTAAGTATAACATGTTTGTTATTTTAAACTAGAAAAACCCAGAGATTTTACAATCACTTTAAGCCCGGGTTCACACTGCTTTGGCTTCCGTGCGACTTTGAAGCCGGACCCAAGTGCAACTTCGGCACGTCTTGCAGGCAACTTCTTTTAAGTCAGGCCAAGCTCAGACCAAAAGTAGTGCTAAGTTGGAGTGGCTCAAATCTCACCGATTTAGAACAGTTCCATTGCACGAATTGGGGGCCGACTTCTGATGCGACAAGTGGTCCAAAGTCGGAGCGCTTGTCACATCAGTGTTAACCAGGCCTTAAGTCTAATTGAATGTGACACCTAGCTGTACAATCAACTGGTGATATAGGAACCTTCACACGACTTGCAAACCGTTGGCTAAGCCTGAGCCAGGCAAGAAGTATACGAAAAGATCCGGACAGCCGCACACCGGGAAAAAATGCAAGTGTCTTTATTATAAAATCAGGATCATAGAGCATATGAGCTATGAGTAAGCAATTGGCACAAGTGCGAAATGCGTTAACTGTTTGCCTGTACTTTTTCGCTACAGTGTCCTGTATGCTCTATGATCCCGATTTTATAATAAAGACACTTGCATTTTTTCCCGGTGTGCGGCTGTCCGGATCTTTTCGTATACTTCCAACACACATTTGTTGGCAGAAGATTTGAGAACATGCTAGCCAACATTTGTTGGCGGAAAGTCCGACAACAAATGTCCGATGGAGCATACACACAGTCGGACTTTCCGCCAACAAGCTCACATCCAACATTTGTTGTCGGAAAATCTGATTGTGTATACGCGGCATTAAGGCGTCAGCATACCAAGACATTTTGGACAATTTGATGCACCCAACTTTGTGGGAACAGTTTGGGGGTGGCCCCTTCCTGTTCCAACATGACCGCACACCAGTGCACAAAGCAAGGTCCTTAAAGACATGGATGAGCGAGTTTGGGGTGGAAGAACTTGACTGGCCTGCAACCTGATAGAACATCTTTAGGATGAATTAGAGTGGAGACTGTGAGCTATGCCTTCTCATCCAACATCAGTGCCTGACCTCACAAATTTGCTTCTGGAAGAATGGTCAAACATTCCCATAGACACACTCCTAAACCTTGTGGACGGCCTTCCCAGAAGAGTTGAAGCCGTTATAGCTGCAAAGGGTGGGCCAACTCAATATTGAACCCTACGGACTAAGACTGGGATGCCATTAAAGTTCATGTGTGTGTAAAGGCAGGCGTCCCAATACTTTTGGTAGTATAGTGTATATATGTCATAATAAAATAATAATATTGGGGCAATCTGAAATTCGGTGGGATGTATTAAGCAGCAAGTACACATGTTGTCCCTGAAGTTGATGTGTTGAAGGCAGAAAAAAATGAGCATCACAGTTTTTTTTGTGTATTTGGGCTGCGTAGCCGCAGATTAGTCAGGGCTCCCATGCTTATCCCATGTATACAGCTAAAAGAGGCTACAGTGGGCACGTGAGCATCAGAACTGGACTAGGGAGCAATGGAAGAACGTGGCCTGGTCTGATGAATCACATTTTCTTTTACATCATGTCGACGGCCGGGTGTGTGAGCGTCACTTACCTGTGGAAGAGATGGCACCAGGGTGCAGTATGGGAAGAAGACAAGCCGGAGGAGTCGGTGTGATGCTTTGGGCAATGTTCTGTTAGGTTACCTTGAGTCCTGCCATTCATGTAGATGTTATTGACACGTACCACCTACACCTTGTCATGTCTTTTCCAGGTAATGTTCCTATTTTTCAGTCTTTCTTTATATGATAAAGATGTCTTCCAGACTGCTTCTTGGAGTCCTGCAAAAACTTCCAGTACTGCCCCTTTGTCTTTATGCACATGGTTGTGTTTTATGTCCTTTTTCTCCTCTCCTACTTCTTGTAGCATCACTTCCAGTCCTGAGCTCATGAACCAGTCTAACAAGTTCATTAGTAAATGAATATTTGAAGCCTAGCTTTTAAAGACTATACGTGGTCTCAGAAATGTTATTCCATACGTATGCTATAAAAATCGCTAAAATAGCCATAGCAAAACACGAGGACAACTGTTTTGCACAAAAGTGACTGTCTACTTCATACTGCAGCATCCCTAAACAAGAGTAGGAGCCCTTAACACCACCTGTCACCAACATATACTGTGTTAACCACTTAAGGACTGAGCCTCTTTCTGAGATTTGTTGTTTACAAGTTAAAAACTGTTTTTTTTTGCTAAAAAATTACTTGGAATCCCCAAACATTATACGTTTTTTTTCTAACACCCTAGAGAAGAAAATGGTGGTTGTTGCAATACTTTGTCACACTGTATTTGCGCAGCGGTCTTACAAGCGCACTATTTTTGGAAAAAATACACTTTTTTAAATTAAAAAATAAGTAACAAACAGTAAAGCCAAATTTTTTAATATATTGTGAAAGATAATTTTACGCCGAGTAAATGGATACCCAACATGTCACGCTTCAAAATTGCGTCCGCTTGTGGAATGGCAACAAACTTTTACCCTTAAAAATCTCCATAGGCGACGTTTAAAAAATTCTACAGGTTGCATGTTTTGAGTTAAAGAGGAGGTCTAGGGCTAGAATTATTGCTCTCGTTGTACCGATTGCGGCGATACCTCACATGTGTGGTTTGAACACCATTTACATATGCGTGCGCTACTCAGGTATGCGTTTTGCTTCTGCATGTGAGCTCGACGGGACAGGGCGTGTTTAAAAAAAAAATATGTTTTTTTTCTTATTTTACCTTTTTATTTTATTTTTTTTACACTGTTCTTTTAAAAAAAAAAAGTGTCACTTTTATTCCTATTACAAGAAATGTAAACATCCCTTGTATTAGAAACAAAGCATGACAGGACCACTTAAATATGAGATCTGGGGTCAAAAAGACCTCAGATCTCATATTTACACTGTCATAAAAAAAAGAAATTGACGTTTTGACCCCGCTTCCACCCTGCAATGGTATGGAGACGGGTGGGGACCATCTTCCCTTCACTTGTCTCCATACCAAGCCAGGAAGAGGACCCGATCGCCTCCACCACTACCAACGGCTTCGGTAAGCGACAGAGGACACCGGAGAGCGGCGCGGGGGGGGGGGGCTCTCTCTCCCGCCGCTGATAAGTGATCTTCCGGTGAATCTGCTGCAAAGACCACTTTTATCGGAAACTGGACCGCTCACTGAAGAAGAGGATACCGGGGTTATGGTAGCTAGCTGCTGCCATAACAACAGCATCCCGCTTCAAATTGCCGACGTATATCGGCGTGAGCCGGTCCAGAAGTGGTTAATATGTTTATCCCAGTGATGATTTGACTACACTTAACATCTGTCAATGGTGACTGGGTTATGTAGAAAGAACAGGGTGGTTTCACAAACCTTTATTCCTCCTCCTACAGCGAACTAAATTCCCCAGAACATCCTCAGTGGCATATTCTACAGGCTTCTTCCGGGTGCCGGGCCGCAGCCATGTTCATTGGCCAGAGCAGAATGACTTCTCTCCTGCATATGCACGGGAGTTCAGTTGTTTCTTTTACAACTTACACTTTTCTAAAAGCAATAAAAAGGCCACTTCCAGTCACGCTTCTCAGTTTTAGGCCCCTTTCACACATGCGGACCGTATGTCCGTATTTCATCCATCCGTTTTCGGATGAAATACGGACATACATGCATCCCTATGGGATAGCGGGTGTCAGCGTATGTACATCCGCTGACACCCGATGTCATCCGGCTCCGCTCTCGTCTGATTCTGCGGACGGAAGAAAATCCTATTTTTCTATCAGTCTGCAGAGCGGATCGGATGAACACAGACAGACGGTCCCCCATAGGGGAGAGCGGAGATCTGACAGGGCGGTCCCTGCACAGTGTGCGGGTCCCGCCCTGTCATCCGCCGGCTCAGCTGGGGAAAACGGAGTGATCCCCGCTGAGCAGCGGATGTTCACGGGGGGCGGATCAACACGGATCCGTCCCGTGTGAAAGGGGCCTAAGTGTTTCCTCCAGCCTAGGGGGAGTCTCTGCAGAAGAACAAGGGAGTATCTGCCCTTTTTTTTTTTTTTTTCAGCCAGCTTCCAAGCCCTGATGAAGGTGGAAATCTGAGCACCTGAAACCCATTGACTATGTTCTAATTTTCATTAAAATGTATAAAATGTTACTGTATTGGCACTAACTCGTGACACTTTGGCACACTTCATAGGAACTGAGTTAGCGTGATAAGAGTAGTTACCCATGTGCTATACCCGCTAGCATTTGTTCCTGACACATTAGCGCTAAGGAAGCTACTTGAATATGTGATAAAATGCCTTTATCATTAAAGTGATTGTAAAGGGAGAAGGTTTTTTTTATCTTAATATATTCTATGCATTAAGATAAAAAGACTTATGTGTGCAGCAGCCCCCCTAACACTTACCTGAGGTCCCTCTAGATCAGTGTTTCTCAACTCCAGTCCTCAAGGCGCCCCAACAGGTCATTTTTTTCAGGGTTTCCCTCAAATTAAAAGGCTGTGGTAATTACTAAGGCAGTGAAGCAGATCAAATCACCTGTGCAAAATAATGGAAAGCCTAAAAACATGACCTGTTGGGGCACCTTGAGGACTGGAGTTGAGAAACGCTGCTCTAGATCCAGCGATGTTGCAGGATTGTCTTGGCTGCCCGGGACTTCCCTCTTTGGCTGAGACAGCAGCGTGGTGCTATTGGCTCCTGCTGCTGTCAAAGTCAGTCAGCCAATCAGAAGAGAAATTGGGCAGGGCCTGGCCGTGGTTCCATGTCTGAATGGACACAGGGAGCTGTGGCTCAGCTCGGGTGCCCCCATAGCAAGCTGCTTGCTGTGGGGGGCACTTGACAGGAGGGAGGGGCCAGGAGAGCCGAAGAGGGACTTGAGAAGAGAAGACTCCGGGCTGCTCTGTGCAAAACCATTACACAGAACAGGTAAGTATAACATGTTTGTTATTTTAAACTAGAAAAACCCAGAGATTTTACAATCACTTTAAGCCCGGGTTCACACTGCTTTGGCTTCCGTGCGACTTTGAAGCCGGACCCAAGTGCAACTTCGGCACGTCTTGCAGGCAACTTCTTTTAAGTCAGGCCAAGCTCAGACCAAAAGTAGTGCTAAGTTGGAGTGGCTCAAATCTCACCGATTTAGAACAGTTCCATTGCACGAATTGGGGGCCGACTTCTGATGCGACAAGTGGTCCAAAGTCGGAGCGCTTGTCACATCAGTGTTAACCAGGCCTTAAGTCTAATTGAATGTGACACCTAGCTGTACAATCAACTGGTGATATAGGAACCTTCACACGACTTGCAAACCGTTGGCTAAGCCTGAGCCAGGCAAGAAGTATACGAAAAGATCCGGACAGCCGCACACCGGGAAAAAATGCAAGTGTCTTTATTATAAAATCAGGATCATAGAGCATATGAGCTATGAGTAAGCAATTGGCACAAGTGCGAAATGCGTTAACTGTTTGCCTGTACTTTTTCGCTACAGTGTCCTGTATGCTCTATGATCCCGATTTTATAATAAAGACACTTGCATTTTTTCCCGGTGTGCGGCTGTCCGGATCTTTTCGTATACTTCCAACACACATTTGTTGGCAGAAGATTTGAGAACATGCTAGCCAACATTTGTTGGCGGAAAGTCCGACAACAAATGTCCGATGGAGCATACACACAGTCGGACTTTCCGCCAACAAGCTCACATCCAACATTTGTTGTCGGAAAATCTGATTGTGTATACGCGGCATTAAGGCGTCAGCATACCAAGACATTTTGGACAATTTGATGCACCCAACTTTGTGGGAACAGTTTGGGGGTGGCCCCTTCCTGTTCCAACATGACCGCACACCAGTGCACAAAGCAAGGTCCTTAAAGACATGGATGAGCGAGTTTGGGGTGGAAGAACTTGACTGGCCTGCAACCTGATAGAACATCTTTAGGATGAATTAGAGTGGAGACTGTGAGCTATGCCTTCTCATCCAACATCAGTGCCTGACCTCACAAATTTGCTTCTGGAAGAATGGTCAAACATTCCCATAGACACACTCCTAAACCTTGTGGACGGCCTTCCCAGAAGAGTTGAAGCCGTTATAGCTGCAAAGGGTGGGCCAACTCAATATTGAACCCTACGGACTAAGACTGGGATGCCATTAAAGTTCATGTGTGTGTAAAGGCAGGCGTCCCAATACTTTTGGTAGTATAGTGTATATATGTCATAATAAAATAATAATATTGGGGCAATCTGAAATTCGGTGGGATGTATTAAGCAGCAAGTACACATGTTGTCCCTGAAGTTGATGTGTTGAAGGCAGAAAAAAATGAGCATCACAGTTTTTTTTGTGTATTTGGGCTGCGTAGCCGCAGATTAGTCAGGGCTCCCATGCTTATCCCATGTATACAGCTAAAAGAGGCTACAGTGGGCACGTGAGCATCAGAACTGGACTAGGGAGCAATGGAAGAACGTGGCCTGGTCTGATGAATCACATTTTCTTTTACATCATGTCGACGGCCGGGTGTGTGAGCGTCACTTACCTGTGGAAGAGATGGCACCAGGGTGCAGTATGGGAAGAAGACAAGCCGGAGGAGTCGGTGTGATGCTTTGGGCAATGTTCTGTTAGGTTACCTTGAGTCCTGCCATTCATGTAGATGTTATTGACACGTACCACCTACACCTTGTCATGTCTTTTCCAGGTAATGTTCCTATTTTTCAGTCTTTCTTTATATGATAAAGATGTCTTCCAGACTGCTTCTTGGAGTCCTGCAAAAACTTCCAGTACTGCCCCTTTGTCTTTATGCACATGGTTGTGTTTTATGTCCTTTTTCTCCTCTCCTACTTCTTGTAGCATCACTTCCAGTCCTGAGCTCATGAACCAGTCCAACAAGTTCATTAGTAAATGAATATTTGAAGCCTAGCTTTTAAAGACTATACGTGGTCTCAGAAATGTTATTCCATACGTATGCTATAAAAATCGCTAAAATAGCCATAGCAAAACACGAGGACAACTGTTTTGCACAAAAGTGACTGTCTACTTCATACTGCAGCATCCCTAAACAAGAGTAGGAGCCCTTAACACCACCTGTCACCAACATATACTGTGTTAACCACTTAAGGACTGAGCCTCTTTCTGAGATTTGTTGTTTACAAGTTAAAAACTGTTTTTTTTGCTAAAAAATTACTTGGAATCCCCAAACATTATACGTTTTTTTTCTAACACCCTAGAGAAGAAAATGGTGGTTGTTGCAATACTTTGTCACACTGTATTTGCGCAGCGGTCTTACAAGCGCACTATTTTTGGAAAAAATACACTTTTTTAAATTAAAAAATAAGTAACAAACAGTAAAGCCAAATTTTTTAATATATTGTGAAAGATAATTTTACGCCGAGTAAATGGATACCCAACATGTCACGCTTCAAAATCGCGTCCGCTTGTGGAATGGCAACAAACTTTTACCCTTAAAAATCTCCATAGGCGACGTTTAAAAAATTCTACAGGTTGCATGTTTTGAGTTAAAGAGGAGGTCTAGGGCTAGAATTATTGCTCTCGTTGTACCGATTGCGGCGATACCTCACATGTGTGGTTTGAACACCATTTACATATGCATGCGCTACTCAGGTATGCGTTTTGCTTCTGCATGTGAGCTCGACGGGACAGGGCGTGTTTAAAAAAAAAATATGTTTTTTTTCTTATTTTACCTTTTTATTTTATTTTTTTTACACTGTTCTTTTAAAAAAAAAAGTGTCACTTTTATTCCTATTACAAGAAATGTAAACATCCCTTGTATTAGAAACAAAGCATGACAGGACCACTTAAATATGAGATCTGGGGTCAAAAAGACCTCAGATCTCATATTTACACTGTCATAAAAAAAAGAAATTGACGTTTTGACCCCGCTTCCACCCTGCAATGGTATGGAGACGGGTGGGGACCATCTTCCCTTCACTTGTCTCCATACCAAGCCAGGAAGAGGACCCGATCGCCTCCACCACTACCAACGGCTTCGGTAAGCGACAGAGGACACCGGAGAGCGGCGCGGGGGGCTCTCTCTCCCGCCGCTGATAAGTGATCTTCCGGTGAATCTGCTGCAAAGACCACTTTTATCGGAAACTGGACCGCTCACTGAAGAAGAGGATACCAGGGTTATGGTAGCTAGCTGCTGCCATAACAACAGCATCCCGCTTCAAATTGCCGACGTATATCGGCGTGAGCCGGTCCAGAAGTGGTTAATATGTTTATCCCAGTGATGATTTGACTACACTTAACATCTGTCAATGGTGACTGGGTTATGTAGAAAGAACAGGGTGGTTTCACAAACCTTTATTCCTCCTCCTACAGCGAACTAAATTCCCCAGAACATCCTCAGTGGCATATTCTACAGGCTTCTTCCGGGTGCCGGGCCGCAGCCATGTTCATTGGCCAGAGCAGAATGACTTCTCTCCTGCATATGCACGGGAGTTCAGTTGTTTCTTTTACAACTTACACTTTTCTAAAAGCAATAAAAAGGCCACTTCCAGTCACGCTTCTCAGTTTTAGGCCCCTTTCACACATGCGGACCGTATGTCCGTATTTCATCCATCCGCTTTCGGATGAAATACGGACATACATGCATCCCTATGGGATAGCGGGTGTCAGCGGATGTACATCCGCTGACACCCGATGTCATCCGGCTCCGCTCTCGTCTGATTCTGCGGACGGAAGAAAATCCTATTTTTCTATCCGTCTGCAGAGCGGATCGGATGAACACAGACAGACGGTCCCCCATAGGGGAGAGCGGAGATCTGACAGGGCGGTCCCTGCACAGTGTGCGGGTCCCGCCCTGTCATCCGCCGGCTCAGCTGGGGAAAACGGAGCGATCCCCGCTGAGCAGCGGATGTTCACGGGGGGCGGATCAACACGGATCCGTCCCGTGTGAAAGGGGCCTAAGTGTTTCCTCCAGCCTAGGGGGAGTCTCTGCAGAAGAACAAGGGAGTATCTGCCCTTTTTTTTTTTTTTCAGCCAGCTTCCAAGCCCTGATGAAGGTGGAAATCTGAGCACCTGAAACCCATTGACTATGTTCTAATTTTCATTAAAATGTATAAAATGTTACTGTATTGGCACTAACTCGTGACACTTTGGCACACTTCATAGGAACTGAGTTAGGGTGATAAGAGTAGTTACCCATGTGCTATACCCGCTAGCATTTGTTCCTGACACATTAGCGCTAAGGAAGCTACTTGAATATGTGATAAAATGCCTTTATCATTAAAGTGATTGTAAAGGGAGAAGGTTTTTTTTATCTTAATATATTCTATGCATTAAGATAAAAAGACTTATGTGTGCAGCAGCCCCCCTAACACTTACCTGAGGTCCCTCTAGATCAGTGTTTCTCAACTCCAGTCCTCAAGGCGCCCCAACAGGTCATTTTTTTCAGGGTTTCCCTCAAATTAAAAGGCTGTGGTAATTACTAAGGCAGTGAAGCAGATCAAATCACCTGTGCAAAATAATGGACAGCCTAAAAACATGACCTGTTGGGGCACCTTGAGGACTGGAGTTGAGAAACGCTGCTCTAGATCCAGCGATGTTGCAGGATTGTCTTGGCTGCCCGGGACTTCCCTCTTTGGCTGAGACAGCAGCGTGGTGCTATTGGCTCCTGCTGCTGTCAAAGTCAGTCAGCCAATCAGAAGAGAAAGTGGGCAGGGCCTGGCCGTGGTTCCATGTCTGAATGGACACAGGGAGCTGTGGCTCAGCTCGGGTGCCCCCATAGCAAGCTGCTTGCTGTGGGGGGCACTTGACAGGAGGGAGGGGCCAGGAGAGCCGAAGAGGGACTTGAGAAGAGAAGACTCCGGGCTGCTCTGTGCAAAACCATTACACAGAACAGGTAAGTATAACATGTTTGTTATTTTAAACTAGAAAAACCCAGAGATTTTACAATCACTTTAAGCCCGGGTTCACACTGCTTTGGCTTCCGTGCGACTTTGAAGCCGGACCCAAGTGCAACTTCGGCACGTCTTGCAGGCAACTTCTTTTAAGTCAGGCCAAGCTCAGACCAAAAGTAGTGCTAAGTTGGAGTGGCTCAAATCTCACCGATTTAGAACAGTTCCATTGCACGAATTGGGGGCCGACTTCTGATGCGACAAGTGGTCCAAAGTCGGAGCGCTTGTCACATCAGTGTTAACCAGGCCTTAAGTCTAATTGAATGTGACACCTAGCTGTACAATCAACTGGTGATATAGGAACCTTCACACGACTTGCAAACCGTAATGTTTCCAGTCGAAAGGAAGAAAAACTTTGAATACTTTTAGTTTTGGAAAATCTTGGAGGCTGCAGAATTAAATGGAAAGGCGGTTTTAATAGCATTAAGTTATAAAATGTTTTTGGTTATAAAATGTGTTTCTTCCTTTAGTCCCCTCCTTTAAAAAGTCACAACACCGCCTCAGTGGCGCACAGTGGCTTTACAGCTCAGGATTTGGAACTGTCCATCACACAGGCCGTTTTTTGTCATCTGGATCTGGTTAGGTCACGTTCAGAACAATATACGCTGAGCACCGGCTCCAGTTTTCCCCTCTCATCCAGTTACTCTTCTAGATGCCTCTCGTGTTCAGCTGGCCACAAATTTGCTGTTCCTACTAAAGGAAATAGAGGGCCGGAAGGAGGCCGGTCCTGGTGGCCCCAGCAAGTGTTTGACCCCTTTTGGTGATCTGGGTT